>CM051381.1:9743429-9768429 GCA_028015245.1 Cardamine occulta
AACAGTTGAGAAGAATCCTCCCTGCCGTTATTGTGTCTTCTTGAGTTCTGCTCTCTCCATGAATGATTAATGGTAGCTTGAAAACATAGTCACACCAATATGAAGTCAAACAAGTTGTAGTTTGCTGATGAAAGAGGAGAGATTGTATCCAACCAATCTGGAGTGGCATGGCTGCCGAGAATACAACCTCCGAGTGACAAGCAACTTATATAAGTGTAGGGGCAAGCAAAAAACAGGTGTTCTCTTGTTTCATCAAGCTCTCCACAAAAGACACATGTATGCAACCTTCCCCACTGTTTCATACGATCTCTCATATACAACCTATTTTTCAAAGCTAGCAAAGAAATAAAGGAGTAGGTGGGGACTGCCTGGGCATACCAAATTAACCGGCTCCATACGGTTTTAGGTTTTTTGTCACGAATCTGCTTCTATGTTGCCAAAGAAGAGAACCTGGGGGAAATTTATCTTTTGCATACTTCCACAACACAACTTCTCTTCGAGAGTTAGGACAATGAAGTGGAACACCCCATATTTTAGTAAGCAGGGATTGGAGGTGGTTCCAATGGCGTGGATGGAGTAACCACTCTGTTTGTGATGCCACCTCTGCCACCTTTGCTTGATGCCTAATTCCCAATATACAAGGATCTCCCTGACCTGCTACGTCAATAAGTTTCCCCATAGTAAGCCCCCTATTATACCAGAATGAAGTATCAGATCCATCATTAATCTCCATTGAGAAAAATCTATACGCCACATCTCTGAAGTTTAAGCTACTTCCTCCAAACCCATGAAACCTTAGTTCTGTCTTTGACATCCCAAAAAAACCATAGTGTAAAAGATAAGGTCTCGTCCAGGCCACCAGAGATAACCCGAGAGCAAGAACAACCGCCAAATCAAACTCGAAACAAAAACGTGAGATGAGTCATGAAGTCGTCTTATACCCAGGCCCCTACTTGCTTTGGAAAACATAAATAAGCCCACGACCAAAGAAAGTGAGAGTCATTTGGTGATCCCGACCAAAGAAAGGCAGCACACATTCTCTCAATAGCATCCAAACACCAACCTGTAAGCCTGAAAGCAAAGTACCAGAAGTTTGAAATACTAGTGAAAACCGAATTAAGTAACTGAAGACCCGTATATGGCCCGAAGGTTTTTAGTTTTGAGCTTTTTGGGTTTTGATTTTTTGTGTAGATTTTAGTTTTTCAAAAATCAGAATGGTAACTTGTTTAGTTTTTGGTTTTATATATTATTTCTATATAATTTTTTTACTTTAATGTTAAAATTTTGTTATATGTGTTTGAAAATGATGAAGATAAAAATATTAAATTTTAATAAGAATAAATTAAAAAAATTGGAGAAATTTGGAGTATAGAATATTTTCCATCCAATTTGACCATATATACCTTTTTAAAAGGTTTGATGAAATATTTTTATAATATTTTAATTATACCCTCAATTTTAATTTTTTGAATATGTTCTAAAGCCTCTAACTCATAAAGAGTTTTTCCTTTTTAGTAAAAATAATATATATATATATATATATATATATATTACAATTCATAAAATCTGAAGTTGAAAAAATTAAAAACCATAACCATTCGAAACAAACCTTGCCGAACGAAACAATTTTATAACAAAACAAATTGAGTGTAATAAAAAAATTAAATTGAATCAAAACTTAAGGAAAGAGGAAGAAGAAAGGGTTAAACTTAAATCGTGAAAAACAAAAATTATAAATCACCAAAACAATATAAATTATAGGGGAAATATTTTCAAAACAAAATATATTTAATTTTATGCATATATACGAACGAAAATGATTTAAAAAAAGGTTGTCAAATAAAAAAAGTTATAAAAATTAAATTGAGGGTATTGAAAAACATTTATGCGAAAAAGAAAAAGAAAACGTTGAAATAAATCGTGAAAAATAAAAATTATAAATTGCCAAAACAATAAATATTATATGGGAAATAATTTCTAAAAATAGATATATTTAATTTTATGCATATATACAGAAGAAAATTATATAAAATACTTGCTGAACGAAAAATATTATAAAACTTAAATTGAGGGTATTGGAAAAAAAATTAAGTGAAGAGGAAGAAGAAAGTATTAAAAGAAAATCATGAAAACCAAAAATTATAAATCGTCAAAACAATAGAAATTATAGAGAAAATATTTTCAAAACAATATATATATATACATATATATATACATACATATATAATTTTATGCATATGTATTAATTTACATATATTAAGATTCAGTTTCCTTATTTTATGATTCAAATTCTATCTTTAATAGAATTTAAAAAACAAATAGAATGTGTATTCTAATTTTACTAGAATACACATTCTAAATATCCTAGAACATGAGAAATACATAGAATTCATATTATAAATTTTAGAATACATATTCTAATTGTTCTAAAATATGAACAAGTGCTAGATTATGTATTCTAAATTTCGTAGAAGTTGAATTCTAAAATGTTTGGAATATATATTCTAATATCTCTATTCTAAATTTCGTAGAACATGTACAAGCGATATAATACATAATTTAATATTTGCAAAACATGTACAAGTGCTAGAATACGAAATCTAAATATTAGAAAATATATTCAAAACTTTTCAGAACGACTTTTATCAAGCTAAAAACTTAGTTAAAACTATTTCAAATTAAAAAGTTTATTCTTCTGATCTTTTTAATAGTTGTGTATCCACATGTTAATCTGTTTTTGTTTTTTGAAAAATAGTATTACTCTAGTAATATGTGTAGTTTAGAAAAAAGTGATAATTTCTAAAAAAAAAGTTTAGATTGACAAACTTTTTGTTAAAACTCCTTTATTTCCAATTTTTCCAAATTTTTTAAAATAATAATACTAAAAATTATTGATTAAAATATTAAGGAACTTTGCACCTATGTAGAAAAATGGTATTTAGATTTATTGATTGATAAAAATGAAATTATTTTTAAAAATAAAAATAAATAAAATAAATAAAAGTTTCTATAAGTCTTGTGGAAAATCCCCATTGAGTAAGATTTTACGTTTTAATTAATTGGTAACTAAATTTATCAAAAACAAAATGTAACTACGTTTATAAAATATTTTTTGAAAATAGAAAAAATATTAAAAAATTTCACAACAAAATCTCTGAAAAACTCTTAAAAGTGAGATTTTGTTTTTTCTTTTTTAGAAATATGTAAAAACCATTGTTCTAAAATACGGCCTATACGGCCGTATATACGGCATATATATCCTATACAGTAGAAGTCCGTATTGTATTTATGCTGTACAGTTAATTTGTGCGCTGAACACAATACGGCTGTATATACACCGTTTATACACCGTTTATATGCCGTATAAACGGTACCGTATATACAGTTTCCGTTTTTTATTTTGTTTGTAAACCCCTTTAACAAAATTACGTAGTTTAATGAACAACCTTGTCTTTATCCAATTTAATTCAAGATTGATGAGTAGAAGGAAAAAACAAAAAGAGGAGAATTATGACATATTACTTTCTGATCATGCTATGAATGCTCAAGCATGGATTGTTGATGGGTTTGTTGAAGATGGAGGGGACTTACCTACGGAATCTGAAGTTGGTGAGGAAGAATTAGTTAGAAGAGATCATATGAATGAAGCTAGAGAACTACATGAAGAAGATTTTATATCCGATGAGGAAGAAGAAATTCTTAATATTGATTTTGAGTCCGATGACGATCACGTTCTAGAACTACATGGAGAAGAAGAACATGAGGATTAGAGTTTTATTATTTATTTAGCACTTTGTCTATAAGCCTATAACGTTGGTTTTTTGTTGTTTTTTTTTGTTTGACTTTGATTTCTTATTATATTTTAAGATATTTTTGTTACTTATTCTGGTAATATTTGATATTCAACTATTTTAGTTTTCATATAAATGATATAAACTTTTGACCCATATCATATGGATCATATATGTATATATATAACTATATATATGTATATATATAAAAAATTGATTATATATATATATTATATATTTTTTTCTACAAAAAAATATTCACCGTATAGTCCCCGCATAAACAGCCGTATATACGTTTATACGCTATACAGTGCCTCACCATACGTCTAGCGTATAGCGTATTTTACAACATTGGTAAAAACTACTAAAATCTAGATTCCTTATTTTTTAGTAACTCCACTTTTTCAAAATCATAAATGACCAAAAGTTAGATTTTTTGAAAATTTAAAGCCTAGAACAATTACAAAAACCATTGTCATTCAATACCTAAAGAAAATGCAACCATTTGAGAATCGTTTGTTAATTCTATTGAATATTCGAATGTACATTTTAAATTCTGGACGTGGAAACCCGTTCATATATATAGATTTTGTTACGAAATATGAATACATAATGCAACTCAAGACCTGAACCTTATTACTTTTTTAATATATTAATATCTGGCTCTGTTTTGTCTAACTGTCTCTACATACGATTAAATAATGGACATGAGGTTGAGTCATGATGATTAATCGAATTACTACTTTACAGAATTTTAAATGACATACTGATTACAATTTGACCCTTTGATTACCACTTAGAGCCAAAACTCGGTAATACTTATGTGTTTTAATATAGCTGACGATTAATTATCATCGTAGACTGAGTTAGTTTATTTATTAATAATTAGATGTGCGGGGCCATAATTAACAGGAATCAGTTCCTATCAGTCTTTCCTACCCACATATTATTTTGAAATAAAATAATATGTTAGTGTCTTCCTTTTGATTATTTCTCCTGATTTCATTAAGAGTTAGAGCAGCTTTAATAGGGAAAGTTTTTAAATAAGAGTTCTAAAAATTTTTATAACCTCTCTCTTAGAATTTCATATATTTGTGTGTTAATTTTTAGAATCCATATCTAAAAATTCTTATTTAAGAACCCCTCTCTCCTCTTTTAAAAACTTCTCTAATATTTATCTATTATATATTATTATTTATCTTACACTAAATAAAATAATCAAAAATTATACAGAAATTAGTCAGAGATTATATGGACATTAATCAAAAATGTGATTTAGAGAGATTTGAGTTAAAATGACAAATCATGTGTTATTGAAACATGAATTTTAAAATATCTTTTAAAATCTAGGTGTTATAGGATTAATGATTTTAATATGTACAATCAAATCCACTGTTATTGAAAACATTATAAAAATTAGATTTAAAAGTTTCAGGAGATTTATTAGTTAAAATTACAAAAATCAAAATCTCATGGTTTTAGGTGAAATTTTAAATAATTTAATAATAAAATTCATAATTCACCAAAATTCAACCAGATTATCTCAAATCTCATTAAAACTCAAATCTCTCCAAATTATTTATGCAATACACTCCCTTAAATTTCTTAAAATCTACAATTTAAAATATTTTCAATAACTATATATTTTCAAAACAGTTATCCAATAACACTTGATTTTATATAAAGGATTTTAAAATTTATATCTAAATAACATAAAAATTTTCATTTTAATAAAAATCACTTCAAAATTTTGTTTGAATACACCCCTCAAGTAATAAAATCTCTTCATTTTAATACACTTCCAAGCATAGTATATTACGTATTTACATATCCTAAACAGTAAACACTTCGTCGATCCTCTCTAAAATCCAATCAGCACCACCTAAGGTCAAATTAGTCGTCACCATAATACAGAGAATTTGACAACTTTTTTTTTTTGTTAATTTTAGTTTTGGTCGTCTAACAACATATAATTTAATTATCGTGGCTAATAACGTTTGCCAATATCCAATACCAATCACAATCCAACTTTTTTTTTTAATTAATTTCTTTTTAAAGGTTGGAGTTACGTACACAAATATAACTTCCATCGTCAGCAAAAACAAAATCGTGAGCCCTATAATTCCATTTATCCTCCAAGTCTTTTCTCCTCATTTCTTCTTAGGAGCTTAATCTCTCCACTCTCCAGAAAATTTCCTATATTCTTCTTCTAAGGTTTATTATACCTTTTGTTATCTCCAATTTTTTCAAGACGATCAAAATTCAAAACGATCTCAACTGGGTTTCGATCAATTCTAAGTCTTTTTTATTTCTACTTTTCTAATCATGTAAGTTTATAATCAAAAATTGAAAAGTTAGTCAAATTTTACCAACTCAATCAGATTCCATTTTCTGGGTCAAACCATTTTTGATCAAAATCAATTGGGTTTGATTCAATTTTAGTTTTTTTTCAGTTCCTACTTATCTAATCGGTTGAATCAAATTTCGTCACTTGAACAATTGTATAATTTTTTTTTGTCTGTGATGAGTTAAAATTAATTTCTCTAATCGATTTTAACAGCTTGCAGTTTCAATTGGAAGCTCTGTGAATACAAGATGACAATTGAAGATGTTGCACCAATTCCAAGAAGAAGCAGTTCTTCATCTGATGAAATTGTGACTCCACTATTACCAAAATCACAAGGAGATGAAGTCGCTTATGATGAATTTAATGGAGCTTCGTTTAACGGCGCGGTTTTTAATCTAGCTACAACTATAATTGGTGCCGGTATCATGGCTTTACCAGCTACAATGAAGATACTTGGACTTGTACTTGGAATCACTATGATTGTTGTTATGGCTTTCTTAACTGATGCATCAATTGAGCTCTTGCTTAGGTTTAGTAAAGTCGGGAAAAATCGATCTTATGGTGGTTTAATGGGTGGTTCTTTTGGTAATCCTGGAAGGATTTTGCTTCAAGTTGCTGTCATGGTTAATAACATCGGTGTTTTGATAGTCTACATGATCATCATTGGTATAGTAATCCTTGTTTTTTCCTCGATTTTGATATATCTGTTGTTTGCTACTATGTTGTTGAATCTTTTTGTGTGTTTGAAGGTGATGTGTTGGCTGGAAAGACGGAAGATGGAGTCCACCATTTTGGTGTTCTTGAAGGTTGGTTTGGTCATCATTGGTGGAACGGAAGAGCTGCGATTCTTCTTATTACAACTCTTGGTGTGTTTGCTCCATTGGCTTGCTTTAAGCGAATTGGTAAGTGTTTTTGAGTTCTAATGTTAATTGTCATATTCGTTCGTATGTTAAAATTGTCTTAGACACAATCTGATGCAACTTCATTCGTGTCTGCTTTGTTCGTATATTGAAATTGTCGTATGTTGAGGTAGAGATTGTGAATCTCTAAGTTTGGTTCTAACAGATGATTATGATTATGCTTTTTTTTTGCAGATTCTTTGAGATTTACATCTGCTTTATCAGTGGCTCTGGCGGTTGTGTTTCTCATTATTACAGCGGGAATTTCTATCATGAAATTGATCAGTGGTGGCGTGCCGATGCCAAGATTGTTACCAGATTTTACTGACTTAACATCTTTCTGGAATCTCTTCACAGTTGTACCCGTTCTTGTAACCGCATTCATTTGCCATTACAATGGTATGTATTCACACAGTTCTTATTTTGGAAGCATAGCTTTTGAAGAATGAACAAAAAACATTCATGATTCTTGGATTTGCTTTGATTTGTATTCAGTTCACAGCATACAGAACGAGCTTGAAGACCCCTCTCAGATAAGACCTGTTGTTAGATCAGCACTTATGCTTTGCTCATCTGTTTACATAATGACAAGCATTTTTGGGTTTCTCTTGTTTGGAGACGATACTCTTGATGATGTCCTTGCAAACTTTGACACCGATCTTGGAATCCCTTTTGGTTCTATCCTTAATGATGCGGTTCGAGTGAGCTATGCGCTTCATCTGATGCTCGTGTTCCCGATTGTTTTCTACCCTCTGCGGATTAACATCGACGGGCTCTTGTTCCCTTCCGCTCCATCATTAACTACCTCAAATGTAAGATTCGGTTGCCTTACTGCCGGTCTCATCTCTGTAATCTTCTTGGGTGCAAACTTCATCCCGAGTATTTGGGATGCTTTCCAATTCACTGGAGCAACTGCCGCCGTTTGTCTCGGCTTCATCTTCCCAGCATCTATCATACTAAAGTAAGTTCATAGTTTATATAAATCAGCACACAATCGTTGGTAGATTTGTTTTTTTATTCCGATTTTTGTTATGCTCTTACAGGGATCATCATAGCAAAGCAACAAGCAGGGATACAACCTTAGCTATTTTCATGATTGTTCTTGCGGTATTGTCCAATGCAATCGCTATTTACAGCGATGCTTATGCGTTATTCAAGAAGAACTCACCTCGTGAGTGATTCAGGATGAACAAAATGTTTGATCTTTTGTTAATTCTGGACGAAGAAGAAAAAAGTGTGTTTTTTTCTTCTATGTGAATCAAAATAATTAAGAAGAGTGAGACTTCTCTTCTCTTATGTGTTTGTAACATTGTTGTTGAGTGTTTTTATAGCGGACTTTTGCTTGCTTCTGGTTCTATAATACCAACATGAGGGTTGTTTGTAGAAAAACTTTGTATAAAAATGTAATGCAAATACATATTTGGTTCTTTGATGACTCTCCTCCCTTAAGTCTGACCTAGTTATTCGTCTTTACACAAATTTGCTTACATAGGTGTAGATTTCTCATACTTCTAATCTAGGTGTTGACATTTTTGAGAAATTTGTTATTCCGTGTCTCTTCTGTTATAGAAGAATAGGTCTCAAATAAAACAATAATTTTTTTTTTTGCTCAGTTTGATTTGACAAATTTTTGATTTGTTACTTGGTTGAATTACGGGGTACTGGACGGGTTTTCGGAGTTTCATCGATCGATCGAGACCAGTTTAGTGACTGGGTCGCAGATTTACCTGTCCAACCGCCCAATTCAGATAATGTCGTAAATATTGCTCTCTTCTCTGGACTGGTAGAATCCATTCAGAGCTAGCGCTTCTATCTGTATACAAACTGCTTATATTGGTCTACATGCTAAGTACTAAGCCTGAACATATATTCTAACTTATACCATAGTTTATAATAACCAAATCAAGCTTTTGAATGTAGCAGATCCTGAAGAGTTACAGTAATAAAACATTGACGTGGGACTTGTTAAGTACCAAAACACAAAAGTGTAAAGAGATATCAAACCAAAATCAAACAATTAAAATTAGATGCAAGTGTGTGTGGCTACGTGTGTTAATGGTTTCATTTAGTTGTTGCTGTAGGCTTGAAACAATCTATGTTGCACAATCCTACTGATCTTATCATCTCCCCAAACCTGTCATCAAACATCATCATTATCATTATCATTAACATCATAAAAAATCATACAAAACCAAGAAATTGTTTTTATTACCTGTCTATGCTATTCCTCCCTTTCTCCGGTTGTAGTTGAAGTTCCATGGCATTACTCGGTTTCTCACACCAATCAACGCTTTTTCTCGTTCTCTCTCTCTTATCAACGCTTGCCCTTGCTTTGTCCTTCTTCTCTGTAGTCAGTTTCGGAATCTCTCTTTCATCTGTGCTAGTTCTTGATTTGTCTCTTTGATCTGTACTTGGTCTTCCAGGTTCTCTAATATCCGTACTGTTCCTCGCCTTCTCTGTTTGTGGCATAGTTCCGTTTCTAGGATGAGGCGATTTTTCAATCGCGAATACAAATTTCCTTACATGCTTTATGTATTGCGGATATAGCTCTAAATCACAGTGGTTTCCTCCTTTGATCCAGAGCGGCTCATATTTTTCTTTACACAGATCGAATAATTGCTTCCCATGAGACCAATTAACAACATCATCTGATGTTCCCTGCACACACATCCGAAAGCGACGGATGAATAACAAGATGACTTAATAAAAAAGAAAAAAAACGAAATAGGCATGAGATGATACACACATGAATTACAAGAACCGGACATTTGACAAAAGATATCTTGTCGATATTCTGCAATCGCAAAAAAAAGCAAATTAGAACAGAACTAATATTCGGAATCAGGAAACAATGCGGATAAAGAGTGTATTATTTGCCTTGTAAATGTCAAACCAGTAAGTTCGCTTCACAGGGTACATGACTCTAAGACCCGATGCAATAGCACTATGAAGAACAACCGCTCGTAGGTTAGGTAACCGAGAAGCCAATTCTAAAGTCGGACCGCTTCCTACAGACTGTCCATATAAGATAACATCTTGTTCCTTCACACCATATTTTTCCTCCAAGCATCTATATACTGCTTCTATATCGCTATACGTGTTTTGCTCAGTAGGCTGTTGGAGAAAAACCAAAGTAACATAGTATAAATAGTTAAAAAATTATATCATTCCTGAAATATTTGATTGATTAATTAAACTCAACAAATCATACCTTCCCTGAAGACCTCCCATAACCCGAATAATCATACCTGAATCATACATAACACAGTCACATTAACAAATCAAGTTTCATACAATGGATCTCACTTATGTCTGATCTAAGAACTAAGATCCATTCACCTATTCATTCTCAATTACTCATGATTCTCCTTTATTATTTGGCCATCTACAGCCTCAAGATGTCGCAGACGCTCACCGACAAAACAAAAACTTGTCCTAATCCTCACACTAACCGAAAAAAAAACAAAATTTCAAATCATGTTCTAGTTGACTTAAAATCAAATATGTACTGCCGTAGAATCCTACTCGAGTGAGCATCTCCATTATCATCTAGCCGAGATATATTGTTTTTTTTGTCCTAATTCATTAGAGCAGCTTCAAAATTTCCCAATCCAATCAATGCAAACAAGAAGATGTGCCAAACACTAACCGAGAAAACAAAACTTGTCCTATAATCCTCACACTAACCGAGAAAACAATAAGTCAAATCATCTTCTAGTTGACTGAAAACTAAATATGTACTGCTAAAAAACCCTACTTGTTTCGATTAGAGGAATGCTACACACAAATTCACCAAAACCAACACAGTTCCAATTACATCAATATGTACCGTTTAGTAAACCCTACTCGAATGAGCACAGGAATGCCACAATATTCACCTAAACCAGAGCAGATCCATTAACATAGTCCTTCTCAATTACTCAAAATTCTCAATTATTCGTTAGCCGACAAAACAAAAACTTGTCCTAATCCATAAGGGCAGCCTCAAAATGTCTTAATCAAGCAATCAAAGCAAGAAGATTAGCTAATTACCCAATTAAGTTAACACGAAGATGGAGACTAAGCTCAGAGAAGAGCTCAAACATCTGACCAAGATCAGCAGCGTTGCCATGAGAATAAAGAAGTGTAAGTGAGGCTGTAGGGTTCTTAATATACGCCGCAACCACCTGATTCCCTCTCTTTGTCTTTAGCTTCAACACTTCAACGTTCTCCTTCACGTTTTCTACTCCTGTCAGCCTCAGCTTTCCGGCGACTATTTCAACTCCGTACGACGGCGGATTTGGCGGGAAAAAGGCGAACTTCGCCGCCATTGATGACGTCACCCCACCCATGTATCGAATAAAATCAAATTCCGGGAAAAAAAACAGAACAGTTGAGGAGAAAATTGAAGATTTTGTTAGGGGAAATACGTTTTTTTTTAAACAGAAAAAAAAAAACGAAGGAAATTTTAAAAATTCAAACTTTGATCTAGATTTGGATGAGTCAGCAATAAAAGGTGATTATAATTGAAAGTTTAAAGAGTAGAAGAAGACATCAATGGAGAATTTTTATTTTACAAAAAGAGAACAAATTTAGGGAAGATTGGAGAAAGAGAGAATTTAGGGTTTGGGAAACTGGAATCTGGAGAAATTGATAAATGCAGATTTTCACGGGGTAAGGAGGAAGAGGAAAACACGGCGATGAGGAAGAGGAGAGAGCACGAGCCACGTGTTTTCTGGTAATTTAATATTTTCAAATTCTTAGATTCATCGACTCTTCGAACTCATAAATATGTAGATCTCTATTTTATATATTAATCTCACTTTTCTAACCCAGCTAGTACCAGTAAAACCTCTATCAATTAGTAATGTATTTAGAAAACATATTAATTTATCGATAAATTAATAATTATTAATTTATAGAGAAATTTATATAATTTTAAAATATAATTTATATTTAAAATAATAAATTAAAAATAATATTTTAATATTTTTAGCGGCAGTTAGATATTAGGAAACAATTATCGTATATGCAATTTTTAATAATTTTTTAATGTAATTTGAAATGATAATACTATATGTTTTTGATGTAGTATGACAAAATTATAGATGATTTACACAAATATGCAAATTTATGAATAAATAAATAACACTAAAATCCTATTTGACTAAATTATCTTAGTTATATTTTATAGTTTTATATAAGTATTAATTTATGATATTGATGAGACCATATAATTACATAGAATTTTCAAAAAATTATTATCTTATTATTATATCGAATTATGTTAAATACTACATTGTCCCAACTCGGAACCGGAAAAATTTATTAATTTAGAGAGCTTATTAATTTATAGAAGTTCTATTGTACTTGAGATTTTTGAGTTTTTTATTTACTTTAAATATGCGATAATTTGGAGAATTTAATGAAATGTGTAGAGAGTTTTGTATATTTTTAAAACTGTCATATGTTTATTTTTATTTAGCGATAGTAATTCTAAAGTTATAATAAGTTTTTTTTTGTGTGTGTTGAAATATCACATTTATTATTCGATAAAAAAGTTATTTACAAGTAAAAACAAAAGGAGTTAGAAAAAAACAGAGTGATAACAATGGTTGTACAAAACTCCATTGTCTAACAAATTTAAAGTTCTTTTTTTCCAGACCAATAAAAATTTTCATTAATAACAAATTTGTATTACAAAGTCAACATACAAAACTTTCCAAAAAACAAATTATTACATAAACAGATATATGCGTCATATATTGAAAACGATAAGATCATGAGAAATGAACTTGACGATGCTTCCTGAAGTAAACTCTCATTCGCTAATGGTAGATTACATCCGTTATTTTCCTTCTCTGTATTCGATCTTCTTCTAATGCAAATTTCGTGTTTGACTAGCAACTCTTGGCTAAAACACTTAATTACACACAACATAATAAACCCAATGTTTACGTATGAAGTTTTGTTTTTACAATTAGATAACAATGCTTATGCATCCAAGACCTTCTAATAAGGTCTGGTTTTGACTTTTTCCTCCCGTCATATTTGTATCTAGTATTTCGCAATCTCCATGGTGGTGCCTATAATGCTTTTTTCCAAAGTAAAGCCGTCTGGATATAAAAAAATCGTAAGCCCAAAACATGTGATCCAATGAAAGTTTTGTCCAACGTAAGGACAAGGCCGGTGATCGACATGATAACACCATCAAAAACTTTATGAAAAACCCCGCTGATGATACTAAGGCAAAACCACCCATCATCTTGAGAAAAAAACCTTGTTGTTGGAGAGGAAAGAAACATCCTTTCAATCGTTTTTGGTAGAAAGTAAAGGATGACAATAAAGGCAAATTGCTTCAAGAGAAATTGCAGTATCCTTTGAAAATGATTTTCCTCATGTCGAGACAATCGTATCATTCAAACCATAATAGTATGGATGAAAATCATCTATATTCCAAAGTGTCGCTTATTAATCTGTATCGTCTTCTTAAATCCAAAATTATCATAACCCTAACGAATACTTCCAAGCTTTCATAAAGAGTTGTTGTGTTAGCCATTGACGCCATCATTCTCCAAACACAAATATGAAGACATCGATCATGAAATTGAAAAGAATCCATTGGAGTGATCAGAAGTTGGTCAAACAAACAAACACAGAAATATAACAAAAAACAAAAATATAAACAAGTGAAAAAGCACAGAGCCAGCAAAAATGCTGGACACGGGCCGGAAAACACTAAGATTGAAAGGATGTGCAAAGCACACTTGGAATTTCCGGAGAGAGAAGTTACGTTTGGTACACAAATTTATAGTTCTTATTTAGAGTTATAGCATTATCATAGAATTATCAACAAGAGGCCTCACTCATCAAATCAATCAAAGGCGGTTGAAAGAAGTGGTTAAGGTTCAAGATAGGAGAACAACTCTAAAGGTGAGAATGGTCATTCGGGTTAGCACAAGGGTGGTCAAGTGGATAAGAAAACCCGAATGTGACTTAAAGTCTACTAGGAGAATGCATTCAAATTAAGTCACCCTAAGCAAGAAAATTAGATTCAAATTAAGTCCAAGTTCATAGAAACACTTCAAATATCATGCAAGCCTCACATAAGTAGAAGTTGTATTTCGAAAGATGCAAAAGTCCAAACATGAATTTTTCATTTTTTTAAAGATGTTCAAGCAAAAAATAACCATGACTAAGGGAAACAATCTTAATCCTTAGCATGAACTTCCACAAGGAAAATATATTTTATGCATATGAAAATTTATATATTTCTAGACTCAATCCTAATATTCAAATGACACTACATGCTTCTTTTTGTGTTTTTGAAAATTTTAACTTTTTTTGGCTTTTTTCAATGCATAGGTTTATGCGCAATGCAAGACTCAAGAGAAATTGAAAAAAAAATTAAAACATGATTAGTAGACGGGTCTCACCGTCAAACTTACTTCACACCATCTCGGTGCGAAATAAATTTCAAGAAAGAGACCAAAAATATAAAATGCAAAAACTAGAAAAAGAAAACTATATACAAAGAAGGTGATAGGTACCTTAATCCGAAGAGATGGACTCGAGTGAGTACATTGATGGGAGGGAGAGTGGAAACGTACAATATGTCATTAAAAAGCTGGAAGAGTCATATTTCACCCATAATTGGAAATAATCCAATCCATTCTGCCTATCAGAAGTTATGATGCGAAAAATGAAGACATGTCCTTCAGAAAAATCCCAGAAGCTTCACAAGTGTGGCTAGAGAAGCAGACCAGCGCCAAAACTCTATTCTGGCATGGCACCAGAGCCCGTGCCCACGACAGCACCTATCCGAAGGCCCATTGATCTAAAATGACTGCAATTCATTTATATCAACCTTAAACCAACTTAAGATGCCTCAAACCACTATAAATACTCGTCCTACACCCTAGAAGAGGGTGTGGACTAAAAAGTTATTAAGTTTTACCAGCCATCTCGTGGAGAAAGACCAGAGCCTCCTCAAGGACCTCCATCGAAGATATAGCTCTTAGTTCATCATCTCTTTCATAGCTTGCTTGTTTTCAACATCATTAGGAAGAAGATCTCTTATGTAACTCTTAGAGAAGTACCTCTGAACCCTCTTGCTTTATTGAATCTGTTTATTATGAATACTCTTTCATCATCTATGCTTTTGTTTGCTTTGATCATGGCTGAATAGTTAATTAGTTGGGTTTAAAGGGTGATTCAAAGGGGATTCTATGATCGTCTAATTTGAGTGGTAGTTCTTAGGGAAGCTGTTCTAAGCAAAGTTCTAAGAGTTAATCTTAATCTTAATGCATGTGAAAGTGTCATGAACCAGAACTGATCACAGGAGAATAGACTCGCCAAAAGCCTTTTCTATTAGTGAAACAACCGCACCATTTTTTAATTAATTAATTAATATTAATTTCACAAGACAATAATAAATTCACCATGACCCCATAAATTAACTTCATATACTTTATTCAATTCTCAATAAAAATTTTAAAATTTAATTTAAATAAATTAATCCACATTCTAAAATCAACCGAAATTAAACAAATAATTTCATCAATTTATTCCACTAGATTCTAATCCGAAAATTATAAACTAATAAATAGAAAACACACAAAACAAACCGACGAGCCTAGATCATCCCCTCTTCCTCGCCATGGTCCCACATTCATACTTTCTCTTTTCCTGCATCAAACAAAAAGAGATGCATAAGTATACAACACAAACGTTTTAAAATATTTTACATATTTAAACACGAAAATACCGAATAAATCAACCATCTTATGAAACACCCCAGAGATCATACACAGCTTAAAATCATGAAAAACACATCCAATAATTAAAACGCTTAGATAAGCTTATGGTCAAGCACATAAATTTTCGTGATAAAATTCTGCAATTTTTCTGGACTTTCCGAGACGAATAAACCCTAAATTCCCGAACGCAGACCTATAAAATATTAAAACTTCAACCTCAAGTCACCAACTACACGATTCTATAATCACAAAAGGAAAAAAGATGATTCACGTGAATCATCTTCCTCCTCGCGGCTCTGTAACAAAGATGGCACCATCGCCGATCACGACCTTCCATGACGATCACCACCTCCATCACCACCGGTCGCAATCTCAACCTTACATGGGCCGTTCCACCATACCACTGCCGCTCACGACGACCTCCACAACACCATTATGTACATGATTGCAACTGATCGAAACTCTAATTGAAGATACATAGTAATAACTAATTAGTGTGAATATATATGCAAAATAATAACGAAAAAGTCTAAATCATACGTTAACTCGCTTTTTACCGTATATCTCTTATTTTTTATTCCAAATTTTTAATTTTACCTGTGTTATTAAAAGTTTTGCAGAATATAATGTATACTTGTCAATAACCATATAAAAATAAAATTAAAGATACTTTATAATATTTTATCTTTCACAAAGAAAACTATTTAAACAATAAAATTAGGTTACACACTAAATTCAGTACACAGATAGAGTAAATGATAGCAATATTCTTAAATACTTATATGGTTTCAAATTACCATTCTTCATTTGATATTATTGTAGAACAATACCCATATGTTAAACTGAAAATGTGAAGAGGGAAAAAATTCATGTTAAGTACGAAAATATGTTAAGAGATAAAATGAGGGGTTATGGGACAACTTACATTCAAAAAATCTAACTCAGATTCTGAAACACCTCTTTATAAATGATATTCATTGTCTTCTTCTCGCGGTTTGCCCTTTTCATCTATGATTAGAATCTTCAAACCTTTTCTAGATGTCACTTTAGAAACAGCAACATAGAGTTGTCTATGCGAAAAAACTGGCCGAGGCAAGTACAATCCAACTTTCGAAAGTGTTTGTCCTTGACTTTTATTAATAGTCATTGCAAATGCAACAAGCTAATGGAAATTACCTCCGTCGCATTTTGAATGGAAGTTTAAAATCAGAAGGTGTTATTAGCATCCGTGGAATGAAGAACTTTTCTTCAACTCTATTTCTTGTTATAATCTTGGCTTCAATAATGTGATTAGCAAGCTGAGTTATCTGCAATCTTTTTCCGTTACACAAACCTCGTGAAAGATCAATATTCCTTAGTAACATAACTGGAGCCCCTACCTTGAGTTTCAATTCATGATTAGGTAATCCAGGCGCTTTGATGCTGTTAAGAAACTCAAGTGAAAAAAACATAATCGTCTCTTGGTTTTGTATCTGAAGGACATATACTTTCAAAAGATAGATAAGTTTTTTGATCTCCTGGAAATATAGAAAATGAATACATAGAAAGTGAGATGATAGGTAACTATAACATAAATAATATAGCAATAAGATGATTTATCTCAAAACAATTGAAGCATATGTTCATTGATCATGTCAACATCTTGATTTAGAGGATCCAAAATAGCTCTGCTTTGAAAGAAACTTGGTTCTTTGCCTTCATTGATTTCAGAACCATAAATTTCTTTCACAATAGCTTCAATAGGATCGTCACATTCAGTTATAAGTAGATCTTCCAGAATATCGATGAACACTTCTCCATCGTTTGGCTCATTAATCTTTCCATCTCCAATATCCAAAATCCATTTTGAAAACTGTGCAATCTCTTTTGCTTGATAGTTGCTAAAACGATTTCAGCAAGACTAACTTTAGGAATAACTGGGAGGATTTGCCTGAAATTGCCTCCAAACACAACAACTTTATCACCAAAAGGTATAAGATCCTTCGTAATATCACAAAGACTCTGATCAAGAGAATCAAAATAATGCTTACTCATCATATGTGCTTCATCCCAGATAATTAAGGATGCTTTAGATAGTAACTCAGCAAGATGACTTCCAGGTTTAATATTGCATATTGTGAACTCATTAGGATTGAGTGGAATACTAAATCTCATTAGGTTTAATATAGCATGTATAGTTCAGGTATAAATTTAACACATGACTTAACTTCAAGCGTTAAGTAGCCGAATTTCCGTGTTTGGTGTATTCCAAAACTATTTATGAGGCGCAATAAGCCACGGTAAAAGAGACACTAAGGCGATGAATGTTTCATAGTTTTTTTAATGGTTTTTGGCTTTTGGTTTTTGGTTTTTGATTTTTTTGGTTTTTGATTTTCTGTACATTTTAATTTTCGAAATCTCCTAAAAACTCTTGTAAATGAGATTCCGGATTCTTTTCATAAATGTGAAAAAACCATCAAAATCCAGATTTTCTATTTTTTAGGGAATCCATTTTTTCTAAAATCATGAATGACAATAAATTACATTTTTAGAAAATCTAAAACCAAAACCACTCTAAAAACCATTGCCATTCAAGGCCTCAAATAAATCATCGCTTACTAATAAAACAAATACAGTAGAACCTCTATAAATTAATACTCGATAAATTAATAAACACTATAAGTTAACAAAATTTGCTGGTCCCAAGTCGGACCGGTGTAAAAATGAACAAAATTCGATAAAATAATAAGATAATAATTTTAAAAAAATCTCTATGTAAATATATGGTCCTGTATAAATTAATAATCATGTAAATTTGTATATATATATATATATATATAAAGATAATATAATTTTGTAATTATGAATTTCTGTTAGAACTCATAAATAACTTTTCTTATATAAGAAAATATGATGTTGTGTTTTAAACTATTTTATTGTTATAGCGTAAATAAATTTGTCATAAAATAAAGCAAACTTTTCTATAAGTTTTTAAATTCTAAATATACAATTTTTATTTTAATAGTCATATAAACTGTTTAAATACAACAATTGATGTTACTAATCACAAATTTAATTTATGTTAATTATTTATATAAGTGAATTCATCTATAATCTTTGTTATTTATTATCAAAATAATTTGATTTTTTTAAAAAATTTTAAACTTTCAAGTCCAAAACTATTAAAATTTATTACATCCAATCCATTAACTTTATTTCGATCAAACTTTTTTAATTTATTTATTTTTATTTTTTTTAAATCTCTATAAATTAATAAATATAATTTTATACCATAAATTAATAAATATTAATTTATAAATAAATTAATATCACTATAAATTAATAAATATTATGGTTCTAACATTATTAATTTATAGAAGTTTTACTATAGTTTGGGGCTTCTCCTTTTATCCACCTCAGCATTTTGAAACTCTACTCCAAGCTGCTACATCAGCTCCATATTTTCTTTGCCTCAACTTGCCAAACTTGCTTTGTCCGCGTCAACATCACCAAAAAATAAGTTTTATGTCTCAGCCTCACCCACGTAACCGTCAATGGCGATTCGATTGAACTCTCGCAGCAGGATTCGTAGCGTCGTTGCATATAATTAGGTGCCCTTCTCATAAAATTAGATGTGGAATGAGAAGAGGTGGGAGCGATGGCAAAAAAGCAAATCGGAACTTCAATAGTCGTTGATGTTAGGTTCGCCGAGACAGATGTGAAAAACAATAAGGCGAAGAACCAAAGACTGATCCAAAATACAGGAGGGACACAAAAAGAGCCGGGGGAAACAACAAACACTTTGAGGATGAAGAAGCTTCTGGGTGTTCCCTTCCAGAACGAAATAAAGTAGAGAAGCACAGCAGGTATGTCTTAATCATTTATTGACATGCTTTTGGCGCTGTGTTTTAACTTCTAAATAACTGCGGGGATGTAGGCGAGACGAATCAGTACACAATTGCAAACGGAATCTTTGTAGTCATTCAACCTAACAGTTTGATGATCATGATGAAATGCTCAGACCAAGGAATATGTGTCAGATTTGCGACATGTCCCCACATACCAAGGAATCTATCTCAGCTTCCTGTAATCAAGGGATTTTTTATTTCTCTTTACTCTGCTACATCAGTTATCATCACATCAGGTTCGTTTTAGATGAGTTGGCTTTGGGAAAAAGGCTAAGTAGATCAATGTTACACATACATTCACGTGGTTCTGTATATTCCTCTCATACCCATAATGAAAAATTGATTTCTGTCATATTTGCTTTGGGTTTCTTTGTTCAGGGTATGGGAGATTCAACAATCAAGAAACCAGAATACTAACAGTAGTAAGCTAGAGACTGAACTCATGTAAAGGAGATTGCCTTTAAGATATTAGTTGTCAAGAATCTGATTTCTCAAATGGGTTGACTAGTAATTTTTAACTTGCTGTCAATAGGTTATACCACCAACAATGCCCTCTCGCCATAGAGATAATCTTCTTCCATTGACGTTTGACTCCAACCCAAATGTTACTAAATATTATAGCACGGCAAGTTAAGATTGAATAATATTGTCTCACTATGTATGTTTTCACTTTCTAAAATACAACACTGTATTCCTTTTCTTTTTCTATGGCAGCGACATAGTTATGTCGGGAGATGCCTCGAAACAAAGTCAAAGAGAATGCGGTTGAATAACGTTAATGGTTTACTATTGATCAACATTGACCGAGTGTAAAGATAAAAAAGCTTTAGACATTGTTACCTACGATTAGAGTTTGGAGCCAACATCAGCAGCTAAATACAGTATTCTCCATTATTTTTAAATTTTCGTATAATGAAATCATATGTTTTGAGCTAATTTCTCCATAAATTTTAAATTTTCAGGTCTCGAAGTTTGATGGCAAGGTGTTATAAACAAAAGTGTGATTACAAGGCATAAATTTTCAGATGGTTGAGTACATGATTACGTACATATGTAGGATTATTATATACATTTTAGCCCTACATATGTGGAAAGTGGGAAACCATTTGAATCCAATGTTGCATGGGACTGGAAAGAGCAACATAATGAAGTTTTGTCTGGTTGTCATGAGAAGAACGTACGCTAGAAGAGACGAGAGAGTTGTTTCAACACCAGTGCCTGGAAGTTAGTGGTCAGATAACATATTGAGTTTTTTTTTAAGAGTATATTTTAGATTGATAGGTTTGCTTAACACCAGTGAAGAAAAATGCAAAAAAAGTGGGAGTCTGGAAAAATAGTGACAAGGAGTAAATTCAAACCTAATTGAGCGTTGATGATGTAGATAAAAGCCTCAAAGGCACTTCGCATGAGGTACTTAGATTATCTGATTATTAATCATAGGTCACAGATATAGACCTCCTAATATATATCACGATAGATCTTAATAGTTGCAAAGATGGGGTTCAAACTTCACCCCTCAATGATAAATATAAGGAAAATACCATTAAATAGATGTATGTATTCTGAGGTTGATGAATTTTACAATGTGCTCTGTTAATTTGGTTTGATTTTATTTTATTTTTAGTATAAAAAGGTGCCAAAGGTGTATGGGTAGTTAAAGCTTATGCCTATGGAGAAGAGGATGCCAAGCAGAAAGGCACTGAAGCTGCCAAAGCAACAGGAAAAGGCCAATGGTCGTAGTAGTTGTGAAATTTCAAGATCTTCTTTTATGTCAATTTCTTCAACTCGAGTAGGAGCATACAGAGGCATTTAAGGAAATACAGTTAGCGGAAGTATGTATCCATTGCGAGAAAGTGTATCAAGATGCCTTAATTTCCATTTCTCGGTTAGTCTTAGTCTATTATATTTGATTTCTTATGAAACTCTTTCAATCCTTTTCACTTTTGTTTTCTCTCATTATTTATGATGTGTGAACTTTGCATCCCTCCTGATAACCGTAAGGACAACGTTTTTTTCCCATTCAACTATTCCAACCAATGTTAGTTATAATGGGTGTAATTCACCGTTAAGCTTAAAAAGTTTATTCATTATATGGATGAGTTATTTTGGTCAAACTGCTCTCTTTTCATGTAATATAAACCACATTTGGATCTGTTTTCACGCTTGTGTGAAGAATACATTATGCTATTGAAAAAAGACATAAAACATCAGTGGTGTATGATATTGAGGCCAAAAACATATTAGTTACTTGGTCTCCATATTAAGCTACCATCAATTGTAAGTAACCTCATAGTCCTCATCTATTATCCTTAGTAATAGTCCCAAAGAATCACAAAGGGAAATGCTAAGTACGAAAAATTTGTCTTCGTCTTGAGAAATAGTAAATTAATAATCCTATCTCAGTCTTTAATA
This sequence comes from Cardamine occulta, assembly GCA_028015245.1. NCBI lineage: Eukaryota > Viridiplantae > Streptophyta > Magnoliopsida > Brassicales > Brassicaceae > Cardamine > Cardamine occulta. The sequence continues at coordinate 9,765,504 of CM051381.1, forward strand.
TCTATGATTGTGCACTTCCTAATCAGTTTAAAATCACTGTATCAAACTGAAAAACCAATTCGTTGTTTGAAAAATATATTCTTACAAACATCAAACAAATAGTTTAGAGGTTAATCAATTTTTAATGTTTGCCCCACGCTACGCGCGGGATAATCCCTAGTATATATATAATAGTAGAGTTTTCTCTCCTCTTAAGGTATCCTCATCAACATTATTGTGGACCTCACAAATAATCACTTCAAAATAATTAATTTTAAAATTAAATTCATCTTAACACTTATTTTCAATTTATATATTATGTATAGTTAAAAATAAATTGAATAATAATGACAAAAGTATAACATATACATATATAATAAAAATTAAATTCATATAAGTATTTGAAAAAATATAATTAATGTGGACTATTTTATGGTTAAAAATAAGAAAAATAAATCAATTATCATAAAATATACAACTAATAAATATTAATAATGAAAATTTCTGAAAGAAAAGTTTTAAATTAACAAAAATTTCTGAAAGAAAAGTTTTAAATTAGCAAAAATTCAAAAATGGAAAAATAAAACAATAAAACTCTACCAACGGTTAACACAATATTTTTCAAAGTTTTATTGGTCTCAAGAAAACTTACATTTTAGATTTTGTAAGGAGTATTATGAGTTTCAAACCAACAAAATATTTCAAACAATAGAACGTAATTAATAAGTAAACAAACTATATAAGATTTTTTAATTTTTTAAGAGTATTAAAATATTTGTGGTATTTGAAAAATAGTGACTAATTTATAAATGTAACTAAATATTTTCTAAAATAACATTTTAAAAATATTTGGATTATTTGACAATTAAAAAGTTGTATTAAGCTAAAAGAATAAAGGAGAGGAAGCAAACAAATCGATGTGTATATTAAAATATAGGTTTATATTATAGCTTAACTTAAAAAAAATAACGGAATTTTATCTATAGTATTTATAATTCATGGATTTTTATTTGTAGTTATTATATAAATAATAATAATCTACTGTTTTTGATCAACAACTTTTAATTTATACATATTTTTATATAACTGTATTAGATTTTTACGATGTTTTAAAATTGAAATCTCGCGTGACGCACGGGTATTTAACCTATTAGGTATAATGTAGCAGTAGCCTAAGCCAGGAAATAATTGGCAATTAATTGGGGAAATATCAAACAAAATTGAGGGATTTTAATAAAGTGGGATTTTCGGTATGATATTTCTCTCATGATATATATTTAAAAGAAGTGTAATATTAGTATCAAATATATTTTGTGTTAATTTTTTCACATTCGACGTAACATGTTATTTATGGAACTCACATGGATAATCAACAAATATATTATTTACATATATAGCAAATATGTTCAAAATACGTTTTGTGTTAGTCGTATAATCGATATGAATGCATGAATTCAATTCACTACTAGTAGATAATTGCGTCGTTGTGTCTGGCCTCTAAGGGTTTACAACTATCCTCTTTTTTTCTTTATATTTTCGAGGCGCCAACAAATATATATTATTGGTCGATTGGTACTAAAGATGCACCTAGAGGTACTAATATTCTTTTTGCCATTACTAGACGACAGAAACCGTGCCCTTTTGACTCGGGTCTTACTCTTTACTTCTCGATGAGACCACAAAAAGAAATGAAAAATCGTAACTAAAATATTTTATTGAGCTTCTTTACTCTCATATGTATGTATCTCTTCTTCAAAAATAAAAAGAGAGAGAGAACTTGGAAGAAACTATTTTTGATAGTCAAGATGCGATTCACAGCCATAGTGACAGCTTTCCTTTTAATTATTCAATCCCTAGAGGAACATATCCTAATTTATGCTCACGAAGGTTCATTTATATAAAGATCCCTAATTTTTCTTTTCTTAGTTACCTTACTTTTTTTTTTTCATAAAAAGATCTTCTTCTTTAATGAAGATTAGCTTAACAAAAATATCTACTTATAACTTTCTTTTACATTATCTCTCCATTTGTATTGATAGGTGGAGATACTGGTCACAAGAGTCTTGACTATCTTGAAGATAATGATTCATCGACACTAAATCCTAAAGTATACATTTATTTTCTGTAAATCTATCTAAACATATTTACTGGACTCGATAATATTAATTTTTATACCAAAACAGGACTTGTCCGACTTCACCATCACTGGTGCACCGAGAAAACTAAGTTCTGGGAGAACAACGAGAGACGAGAAGAAGCAAGTGACGGCGACGAACAATGATAACTGGATGGTGGAGTGTAAATTAGGGTTTCATAAAAGAAGTAAGAGTTCTTCATTTAAATGGAAACCCAAGAAGAGAAAGTCTTCTGGTGGATTTGTAGCTTTCTTTGATGATTATCGTGGACCAGCACGTCATCCGCCTAGACATAACTTATAATCACAACAAACAAAAATATATATTTTGTAATATTTGTAGCTTTTGTAAATTTTCTTCAATCAGTTTTATGCTTAAGCTTTAGTATTAGTTGTCTGTACAGAGAACACTTTCTTTCTCCTTTATATAAAAAAAAAAAAACTATTTTTTTCTAAAATGTTTGGTAAAAGTAGTGATCAACATGTCTTCATTCTAGATATGTTTTGGCTTTACTGCAGGAGGGCATAAGAAGACCAATAACTTGGCAGATCATGACACCACTAAGGTTTGTCTTGTAATCCTTCTTTAGACTATCATAGATTTAGTCTCTTTGTTATCCATAAAGTATTAGTAATACCGATACCGTATATCATTTGTATTTACAGCATGCATTTTCTAAAAGGATTTCACTTGATGGTATCACTAATGAGAATAGCCTACAAGAACTTGAACCATCTACTTCAGCCAACGATTTGAGGAAACTAGTTAGATTGTTACGTGATGATTATCCGATCCATAGTAAGCCTCGACGC
>CM051381.1:9768529-9832529 GCA_028015245.1 Cardamine occulta
TTCCTCTTTTGCTGAGAACCATAGTAAAATTTGCTTAACCCTTATGGATTGAAGCGTGTGAAGCTATGATTAATCCGGCTTTAAAGGAAAGAGAACCATGTCTCATTTAGCTCTTATGAGTTTACATGAGCATGTTGAATCCAAATTTCCCTTTTAAATCAAAAGAATGAGAACCTTGATGAATCTGTAGCTAGAGTCCTAGAGGAATCTGAATCTTTTTAAATAAGGAAAGGAAACCTTAAGGATACTCATGGCTGTAGAACCTTGCTGAATCCAAGTTCTTTTGATCAAAATCAGACCTTGGAGTACTTTCAAAATATTTTAAGTCCTTGGTTCCTTCAATCTTTAAATTATTTTTCATTTCTATTCCTTGAATTTAAAACCTTGGACCGCTTCTAAGCGTTGAAGCCCCTGGTTCATGAGTTTGCTCCCTAAGGTGAAATGGTCCGTATTAAAATTCCTTGTGAGTTTAAAATACACCTAAGATCATTTTTCACCCGAGTTAAATCATGACTAGCTGCTTTAAAGCACTGAAGTCCATGATTGTTTTCAAAAGATGAACACTGATCTGGGAAAATATTTTTATGTGAAGTATTTTCAAATAAACCATTGTTCATCCCTTGTTTTCAAATGAAAAGATGAATCTTAGTCTGCTTTTCTTCTTATGAATGCGAAACAAAATATGGCTTTGGTACATCTCAGTTTTGCTAAGGATAAAATTTTGGTCCTAGTTTCATATCTTAATGATTTGAAAATTCCTAAGACCATAATTAAATCCAGGCTCTCATAAGAGAGTAAATAGTCTTTATGGTGAAGAACCATAAAGAGGAAAAAAAATTTTCTACTAACCCTTGTGTATGCATAGGTAAAAGTGTATAAATCCCAAGAAGAAAATGCATGAAGATCACATTGATCAATCCAATTCATGACCAATGGGGCACTATCTGAGTTATCAACCCAAAGGGAGTACACTTGAACTTGTCATTAATTTGAATATCTTTGAGTCTTGTGAATTATTTCTCTTATTTCTTTAATATGCAAACCCAATTTGTTTTACCTTCTTAAACCCCCCATGGCCATTACTTACTGAATTTAAGTCCTCTATGAAGGGTTTAAACAAGGAAAGCCGGGATTATTCTTGGTGAGAGAAGTGTTAAAGAAGAAGGGGACACATAGAGAAGAAATAGAGTAAAGAAGTCCTTAGAGCTTACATATTCATAAGATGGATAAAGAACGGTGTTACTCAAGAAATGTTGAGAAGAAGATCCACTTAAGGTGTTCCCAAAATCATTACAAGAAGACCGACTCACCATACTTGTTTACCGGATCATAAACCACAAGGGACAACTCTCTAAACTCTTGCTTATTCCATCATACTTAGTGTTACAATTTGTTTTCGTCTTGATATCATTAAATTCATTTCTCTTATGTGTTACTATATATTTTATCTAAGCTTCTTAAAATCCCACGGCCATTGCTTTAAAATTTTGTATCTCATGATGAAGGTACAAAGGAGTAAGTGCCGTGACTATTCTCTCAAGAAGTTTAGACACAAAGAAAAGGATCACATGAGAAGAAATGAAGTAAAGAAGCCGTTGGTTCATTAGAAGTGTCCTATTCGATGAAAGGCTTCTAATGTTCTGCTTGTGACGATATTTGGACACAAGGGAACTACAAGAGTTAGTGTTCGTTTGGGACCAGTATGAAGTGTTTCTTGGTTATGGTTTGCGAATTGTGTTTGGTTTACCGAAACGTGGTCTGTCTTGTGAAAAGTGAAGATTTTCACACCAAGGGCTAAGGAACAAGGGGGAGTTTTTCCTCTCTGTGTCACAAGCTTGATCAGATGGATACATTGATGCATGATCAAGCTTGAGGGGGAGTATGTGAGCACTATAGAGGAAAGGCGAATGTGTTTATGAAGCGTGTGATTATGAAGTGTGGTCAAGATGGCAAGGCATGATGCATTTGGGAAGGTTCTGATCGAAGCAAGTCAGGCAGTAACCAAGCACTCCGAGGCATACAGTATGGAGAAACGAAGGCTACCTTAAAAGAGGAGACCGGGAAACGCATATAAGTAACCAAGCTAAACAACTGGAGGAAAGAAAAAAAAAATGCTGTCATGAGACCAGCTAGATGAGGCACATGAAAATATCCATACCGTCAAAACTATATCCTTGAAGAGGAAGTGAAAAGCAAGCTAAAGCAACAGACTGGACAAGAAGCGGAAGCTAGAGACCGGACAAGAAGAAGCATAGGAAAGTCGACGTGGCTCAAAGCTATCTTTGAAGATCGAGGTACTTAAAGTCTTCACGCTACACTCTCTTCCTTGATCATATCCCCTACTCATAGACGTTATGCTCTTTTCCTCATCATAGATTTTTTCCCAAGTGGTTTTTTCTATGATGAGGTTTTTACCGAGGTAACGCCTATGTAGGTCCAAGCTAAGTCTTTGTTCACCGACGACTAAGCTTGAGGGGGAGTATTGAGAAAAGGCATTCCATGAAGAAGATCGGGTACTATTCATCTCGGATACTATTCATCCCGAGACCCGAGATTACTATTCATCCTGAGACCCGAGATTACTATTCATCCCGTGAATCTATTGAGAAAAGGCATTCAATGAAGAAGGTCGGGTACTATTCATCTCGGATACTATTCATCCCGAGACACGGATTACTATTCATCCCGTGCTGTAAGCTGCGTTTTCATTATTGCTGCAGTTTTTTTATTTAGGGCTTCCTCCTTTAACTATAAAAGGAGGAAACCCCACCCCTTGTAACCTAATTGATAATTCCGCCTCCTTTGGTCTAAAAGCCCTTAGGGGCTGCAGATTTTCATCTCTCTAGCTTCTCTCTAATTATTCATGCTTATTCTCCTTTATTTATGCTTAATCTCTTATTCTCTCTAGTTTAATTTTGCATAATCTCCCATTCTCCTTTACTTGTTTTATGCATCTATTCTCTTAATTCTCTCATTCTCTTATGTTTATTTCTGCATTTATTCTCACACTTATTTCTTACTTTGACTTGCATCTAAACCTTGGTAGCATGTTTAATCACGTCATCAAGAGTTCTAAAAGGCTGAATCTCAGCTTTTCATGAAATTTTATCACTAAAACCCAATACTGAGCATAAAAACGCTCTCTGTAGTGGCTATTGAACATCTCAAAGCTATTGTGAGAGATTAAATCTTATGACTACAGTTCAACACTTCTATTGACTCTCATTTGTATCTTGAAGAGTCATAACTTTGGTTTTAGGTTTATCAGCTTGTAATGGCCAAATCCTTGTCAACGAAACCAGTGATTCTTCATATTCACATCAATAGGTGTTGTTTAAGCCTCCAGATGTGTCTTCTTGCTACAACTCCCCATATTCACCATTAGAAACTCCTATTAGATTTTAAGAACTAACAAAACTATGGTATAAGCTATAATGCTTATTTCTTACTTTGACTTACATCTTGACCTTGGTACCATGCTTAATCACGTCATCAAGAGTTCTAAAAGGCTAAATTTAAGCCTTTCATGAAGTTTCATCACTCAAACCCAGTACTGAGCATAAAAAAGCTCTCTGTAGTGGCTATTGAACATTTCAAAGCTGCTATGACAGAATAAACTCCTATGACTACAGTTCAACACTTCTATTCACTCTCATTTGTATCTTGAAGAGTCATAACTTTGGTTTTAGGTCTATCAGCTTGAAATGGCCAAATCCTTGTCAATGAAACCAGTGATTCTTCATATTCACATCAATAGGTGTTGTTTAAGCATCCAGATGTGTCTTCTTGCTACAACTCCCCATATTCACCATTAGAAACTCCTATGAGATTTTAAGAACTAACAAAACTATGGTATAAGTTATAATGCTTATTTCTTACTTTGACTTACATCTTCACCTTGGTAGCATGCTTAATCACGTCATCAAGAGTTCTAAGGCTGAATTTAAGCCTTTCATGAAGTTTCATCACTCAAACCCAGTACATAGCATACAATGGTTCTCTATAGTGGCTCTTGAAGATATCAAAGCTATTGTGAGAAATTAAACTCCTAAGACTACACTTCAACTCTTCTATTCACTCTCATTTGTATCTTGAAGAGTCATAACTTTGATTTTAGGTCTATCAGCTTGTAATGGCCAAATCCTTGTCAATGAAACTAGTGATTCTTCATATTCATATCAATAGGTGTTGTTTAAGCATACAGATGTGTTTTCTTGCTACAACTCTCCATATTCACCATTAGAAACTCCTATGAGATTTTAAGAACTAACAAAACTATGGTATAAGCTATAATGCTTATTTCTTACTTTGACTTGCATCTAAACCTTGGTAGCATGCTTAATCACGTCATCAAGAGTTCTAAAAGGCTGAATTTAAGCCTTTCATGAAGTTTCATCACTCAAACCCAGTACATAGCATACAATGGTTCTCTATAGTGGCTATTGAACATCTCAAAGCTATTGTGAGAGATTAAATCTTATGACTACACTTCAACTCTTCTATTGACTCTCATTTGTATCTTGAAGAGTCATACCTTTGGTTTTAGGTTTATCAGCTTGTAATGGCCAAATCCTTGTCAACGAACCAGTGATTCTTCATATTCACATCAATAGGTGTTGTTTAAGCCTCCAGATGTGTCTTCTTGCTACAACTCCCCATATTCACCATTAGAAACTCCTATGAGATTTTAAGAACTAACAAAACTATGGTATAAGTTATAATGCTTATTTCTTACTTTGACTTACATCTTCACCTTGGTAGCATGCTTAATCACGTCATCAAGAGTTCTAAGGCTGAATTTAAGCCTTTCATGAAGTTTCATCACTCAAACCCAGTACATAGCATACAATGGTTCTCTATAGTGGCTCTTGAAGATATCAAAGCTATTGTGAGAAATTAAACTCCTAAGACTACACTTCAACTCTTCTATTCACTCTCATTTGTATCTTGAAGAGTCATAACTTTGATTTTAGGTCTATCAGCTTGTAATGGCCAAATCCTTGTCAATGAAACTAGTGATTCTTCATATTCATATCAATAGGTGTTGTTTAAGCATACAGATGTGTTTTCTTGCTACAACTCCCCATATTCACCATTAGAAACTCCTATGAGATTTTAAGAACTAACAAAACTATGGTATAAGCTATAATGCTTATTTCTTACTTTGACTTGCATCTAAACCTTGGTAGCATGCTTAATCACGTCATCAAGAGTTCTAAAAGGCTGAATTTAAGCCTTTCATGAAGTTTCATCACTCAAACCCAGTACATAGCATACAATGGTTCTCTATAGTGGCTATTGAACATCTCAAAGCTATTGTGAGAGATTAAATCTTATGACTACACTTCAACTCTTCTATTGACTCTCATTTGTATCTTGAAGAGTCATACCTTTGGTTTTAGGTTTATCAGCTTGTAATGGCCAAATCCTTGTCAACGAACCAGTGATTCTTCATATTCACATCAATAGGTGTTGTTTAAGCCTCCAGATGTGTCTTCTTGCTACAACTCCCCATATTCACCATTAGAAACTCCTATGAGATTTTAAGAACTAACAAAACTATGGTATAAGCTATAATGCTTATTTCTTACTTTGACTTGCATCTAAACCTTGGTAGCATGCTTAATCACGTCATCAAGAGTTCTAAAAGGCTGAATTTAAGCCTTTCATGAAGTTTCATCACTCAAACCCAGTACATAGCATACAATGGTTCTCTATAGTGGCTATTGAACATCTCAAAGCTATTGTGAGAGATTAAATCTTATGACTACACTTCAACTCTTCTATTGACTCTCATTTGTATCTTGAAGAGTCATAACTTTGGTTTTAGGTTTATCAGCTTGTAATGGCCAAATCCTTGTCAACGAAACCAGTGATTCTTCATATTCACATCAATAGGTGTAAGTGGCTTAAATCTTGGCTTAAATCTTGGCTTCTTACAGAATCGACATTCTTGTAAGTGAGCATCATCTTCCCAATATATCATACAATTACCAATGCAAACATATATCATATCAGAAGGCAACCCAAGATTAAAAACCATCTTTTGAATCTCGTACTATGATTCAACAGATAAATTATCCTCTGGCAAATACTCTTTGAATATTTCAGCCCATGCATCCATACAAACCTACGCTATATTATGATATGTTTTAATGTTCATCATCCTAGATGCCAATAAAAATTTCGACAGACTTTCTCTACATCCATTGTAGATTGGCTGATTTGCAGCATCTAACATTTCATAGAACTGTTTTGCATCAAAGTTAGGTTCCTCAATTGTATTATCAATAAATGATGCAATGGTTTGATTAAATGTATCTGTAACCATGTCATGAACCCTATCATGTTGTAGATCTCTCTGATCTACATGATAATGATCATGGTTATGCAAATTACTAAGTTGATCTCTACCTGCAGCTTCAAAATTACTATTACTACTACTTCCTTCATTATGACAATATTTCTCTCCATGTTGAAACCAAATATAATACTGAGGCGTAAATCTTCTATCCAACAAATGCTTCCATACATTTTCACTAAGCGCAAATCTTGAATTTTTACACTTCCGACAAGGACAAAACATTTTATTGGTTTCTATGGTGTTTGGCGTGTCTGATACATGAATATCTCCAGACCGTTCATAAACTCCTCTATCACGTTCCCGTCATAATCTTTAGGCCAATACATCCATCTTTGTTGCTTCTGTTTATCATCTGCATAAGACATTATTCGGTGTTTATTTTCAAACTGATTACTGTTTGTGGTGTTGTGATATTGTGAGTGTGAGGGTGTGTTATTTATAGACACTTTGCGTGGTTGGTAGGTAGAAACATAACAACGGTTTTACAACGAATGGTATTTATGACAAAGTACCATCGAATATATCCATTGTAACGTTTCTGATTCACATTTAATACATGTGATCACCTACCAATTTAATATTCTTCACAAATTTGTCGTAAGATGTGTTCGTCATAAATCCGTTGTTATTTTAACAACGGATTTACGACGAAAGTGACATTCATCATAAAATTGTTGCTATACGCCTGTCAATATACGTCTAATTTACGACGAATGTATTCGACGTAAAATTACGACAAATTTATGACGAATATCAAATTCATCATAAACGCGTCATAAATCCATTTCCAAATTACGACGAATAATTTTTGACTTAAATTGTCGTTGCTACTACCATTTTTTCATGTAGTGAACCAAGATCAAGGATCATTGTGATGCGGTCAGGAACAGGAAATGGAAGCATATGAAGATGAGGAAATCTAACAAGGAGCTAATGTTGATACCGGATCCTGAACAGAAGGATCCATTTCCTCACAATACAACACGTGTCCGCCAACTCATCACAATTAAAGAAAGGATAGATTGGTCTGGAATGGTCAAGATAGGCGAACCGATAAAGAGTTTAGGAGAACGAGCTGAGGAGTCTGACGAGTGTAAGAAGTCGCTTGAAGATAGAGCTTGTGGAGAGAAGAAAGTCCGCGAAGCAGTGTAAACCCGCGAACCAAGGAAGAAAGCCATTCAAAGATCGGGACGTTACAACATTCAAGATCAAATCAAAATCAACACATTGAAGGAGAATCATAGAATTTATTAGAATTCATTTAATGCATTAAAGTCTAGAATCATGTATAAATATAGATCCCCATAGCCTTGTAAAGTAGTCGATTTTTTTTGCTTACATAATAATAATAATCCCAGTTTATACATTTTCTTTCTTCGCATTTCTATTTTTCTTTACAAATTCAGTATCATATTTCTAGTGTTGGATCATGCACAACAACCTAATTGAGTAGAACCATGAATCTCCTTCGAATCACCCACTAAAACCCAACAAAGAAACCCAACAAAGAAAACTACTCCGCTCATGATGCAATGAGACACAATGAATACCATAAAGAAGAACATCATAAAGATTAACATATATCTGTAGCTGGGTGGATCGCTTCGCCAATATTATTTTCAATTTGATTTCAAGAAATTGTAACCAAGTGGCTAATAAATTGGCAAATATTTCTTATCTTAATAAATGACGTTACAAAAACTAATATCCAAGTAGATGAATCAACCAAGTCCAAAACTTATAAGTGAACAACGAAAATAAAACAAACCCCACAAAACAAAATGTATCAGATCCTCAGGAATAGTACGAAAATGTTAAGCTTTACTCCATCCTGCAATTACCAGAACTGGCTCTTTAAGCTGATGAAGCTGATGCCTTGATCCTTGGCTTGGCTTCAGTACCTGGGAAAGAAACAAAAAAATTATGTTCATTTAAAACACACTTTAGACTAAGGGAGAAGGAATTAACATGAAATGAATCAAAAGTCAATGTCAGATAAATTACCTTCTCTGAATCCAGTCTTGAATCGACGGGGAACATTGCGGAGATACCTCATCCTACCGGTTCCAGTAGTCTTCCTCCGGATGGCTTTAACACTCCAGTTGTCTTAACAAAAGAGAGAAAGATTCATAAATCTTGCAGTAATCACACTCATTCATAAACACAGTTGGACTATCAGAATTGAGTTAAGCGACGGAACCGCACAGACATTTCTGAAATTCCAATGATTATTACAATTAGCCAGTAAATCAATTGAACCAACATCATACAATATCAGATAAAGTTTACATAGACGAACAGATAAGCATGATCAAAGATCAAATACAATCATGTGCTAGTGAAACATTAATCAAAATGGAGAAAAAAACATGTACACGAACATGAACACATGACGCATAGTTACAAAGAGATTCTAAATTTTCAAATCACATTCTCTGCAACCAATTAGATGGGAAAAAAAAATTAGAAACTTGAAGTCTTACAAGTCCTCTTGCGAGCAGCAGGGTAAGCACAAGCCGAGCAACGACTCTTCTGGATGTGGAAGCTACGACGACCGCATCTCACACAGAGAGTGTGACTCTTGTTTCTCCGCTTTCCGAAACTTCCTGTTCCCTTTCCCTGAAATACTCAAAGTTTCATAATAAGGTCAGAGATTGTTTCTAGGGTTTATCGAAGAGAAAGTGCAGAGGAGAGATCACCATTGGAGTAAATTGCGTGCAAGAAAACCCTAGGGTACGGCTTCAGAGAAGAAGAAACTTAACTTTTTTTAGAGCCAATTTATTTATATGAAGCCGAGAGTTTTTTATTCTAGGGTTGTAGTTAAATCATCGGCCTTATCGTATATTAATGGGCCTATATTTCTATTTGGAAAACATGGGTCTAACTGCATTGGAATTTCTATTGCCCATTAAGAAGGTTAAAATAAATATGTTTAAATCATGGGAAAATAATACTTTTTGTTCAAAAATACTTAACAAAAATAACATTTAAAACATGTCAATATGTGTATAAATTCTAAATTAACCATAATATAACATATACTAACCTTGATTAAAAAAGAACGATTGAGAGAAAGATAGAAGATAAATTATTGATGTATAGAGAAAATTTTGAAGAGTATTGAATGTGTATTTACAACGAATGCATGCATCCATTCATATAGAGTTTAAAACAATAAAAGTTATATACATGATAAATGACGTGGGATCCATTTCATTCTTCACGCTAATGTTTTCTTTGTAACACTCTCCCTTGGAAACTAACATCATTATTTTCATTTGCGGTTTGTTTTTAGTTGCCTCATTGTTTATGGAAAATCTAGGGGGGAAACTAGGGATGTTACGATGGCTAAAAAACTCAGTCTGATCCAAGCCCGTTTTGACTGTCCAGTGCCGGCTTAGAGGGAAAGGCAGGGTGGGCGACCGCTTCGGACCCAATTCCGGGTGTTAATAATTAAGAGGTCCGATTTATTTTTTTATTTTTTTTATATATAAAAATTAAAATATTTTAAAAAATTAGATTGGAGAGGGCCCAAAATTTTTGTTATGTATATATGTTTTTAGTTTTAACTATCAAATTTACAAAAATATTACTCATTTTAAAATATTTAGTGTTCAAAATTTTTTTTTTAGTAAAATTCCAAAAAAAATAAAAAAATTTAAGGGTCCGAAATTTGTTTTTGCCCTAGGGCCCATAAAAATATTGAGCCGGCCTTGAGTCTGTCCGATTTGGGTTTTTTTAAAAAAAAACCAAAAAATCTAAAACCCGAAAAATGTAGCCCAAAAAACATGTGGGTTTCGGATATACCCGCAAGTAGCCGAATTGTTGTTTTGTGTTTTTGATTTAATTTTTTTTTTAAATATTTACATTAATAATTATTTATAAAATTTGAACATTAAATTTGTTAACCTAGTAAAAACATAAATAAGAAGAAGAAGAAGAAGAAGAAGAAGATTAATAGTTTTGTCTTTGTTGAATCTTGTTTTGGGTTCGGATTCAAAAGTTATGAATTGTGATATATTTAAGAGATATGTTGATTAAGAAGATTGGGATGAAACTTCCTTAGAGTTCATCTTAATTTTAATTTTAATTGGAGTAGGAGAGATCTTAATTTTTTCAATTTTAAATCACTTGGCAAAGTGGTTATTTTAGTAAATCTCTCAATTACCAGAAAAACCAAGAAAAAAAAAAAGTAAAAAAAAAAAAAGTAAAAGTAATTTGGATCAGTTGACATTAATCGAAGTCTAAAATACACTAAGATCGAACCCGGTTCAAAAGCCAGTCATCTGTCGAGTGTTGTTGATACCGGCGTCAATGTCAAACATCGTGGTGCTTGATAACGGCGGCGGTTTAATCAAAGCCGGACAAGGCGGCGAGCGTGATCCCATCACCGTAATCCCAAATTGCCTCTATAAACCTCTCTCTTCTAAGAAATTCCTCCACCCTTCACCACTCTCTACTCTCTCCGAGATCGATCTCACCTCCGCCGCCGTACGCCGCCCTATCGACCGTGGCTACCTCATAAACCCTGATTTACAGCGTGACATCTGGTCACATCTCTTCAGCTCTCTCCTCCACATAACTCCTTCCTCCTCTTCTCTCCTCCTCACTGAACCACCTCTCTCTATCCCTTCCGTACAACGAACCACCGACGAACTCGTTTTTGAAGACTTGGGTTTCAACTCTCTTTACGTTGCTCAACCTCAGTCTCTTGTTAATCTCTATGAAGCTAGTCGTCAGCCTGATTCAATCCTTTCACGGACTCAGTGTAGTCTCGTTGTTGATTGTGGCTTCTCCTTCACTCACGCTGTTCCTGTTCTTCACAATTTCACTCTTAACCACGCCATTAAAAGGATTGATTTAGGAGGAAAAGCTTTTACTAATTACTTAAAGGAATTAGTTTCTTATCGATCTATTAATGTTATGGATGAAACTTTCTTAGTTGATGATGCTAAGGAGAAGCTTTGTTTCGTCTCACTTGATCTTCACCGTGATCTTAGCCTTTCTCGAAACGGAAACAATGTTATTAAGTCTACATATGTTCTTCCTGATGGTGTTACACATACTAAAGGTTATGTTAAAGATCCTCAAGGCTCCAAGAGGTTCCTTAGTTTGTCAGATAAAGAGTATGATCAGTCTCATTTGATGGATATGGTTGGGGAGAAGAAGAAAGCTGACATGAACAAAAACGTAAATTTTTTCCATTTCTCTTGTTTTGTTTTTGTGGTGGTGGAGATTTGTCTTAACTGTGAGCTTTCTCTTTTGCAGGAGATTGATTTGACAAATGAGCGTTTTCTTGTACCTGAGACGTTATTCCAGCCTGCGGATTTAGGTTTGTATCAATGAAACAAGTGTTGGAATGTTGTTGTGTGTTGAAGATGGTGATGGTATTTTTATTTGTTTTGGGATAGGGATGAATCAGGCAGGACTTGCAGAGTGTATTGTTCGAGCTATAAGCTCTTGCCATTCTTATTTGCAACCAGTTTTGTACCAAAGGTACTGTTCCAAATGGATGGGTTATTTTTGGGCTTGAGTTATTGAATGAGCTTTGTTTGTCTAATGTTTGATGCTTTGTGGCAGCATCATCTTAACTGGTGGAAGTACATTATTTCCACAACTTAAGCAGAGACTGTAAGTTTTAAAATTTTCATATGTTGAATCGCGAGTAATGCGTATTAGAGAAGTTGATGTTTGGGATATTGCAGAGAAAGAGAGCTTCGACCACTTGTTCCAGACCATTTTGATGTGAAGATAACAGCTCAGGAGGAGTAAAAAAAAACAAACTCAATCCTTTTTTTTTCTTTCTTTTTTACTCTTTTATTTTTTGGAGCTCGTTTTCTAACTCTTTATTTTTGCAGCCCCATACTAGGTGTATGGAGAGGGGGTTCACTTTTGGCTTCAAGCCCGGATTTTGAATCCATGTGCGTCACCAAGGCTGAATACGAAGAACTTGGATCAGCTCGATGTCGGAGAAGATTTTTTCATTGAAGACGGCACAAAATAATATCAAATGGGTTTTGTTGTATTTCCTCACATTCTGTATCGTATATTCTAATGCATGCCCATAGCGTTAGAAACACACCCAAGTGTTTTGTTCTTTTATTGTCTTAGACTTCCGAAATTCGAAGTCAAACTTAAGCAATCCCCAAACAACCGGTGAAATAATCTGGTCTTTAATCAATTTTAGACGAGGGTATAGGATACAACATACAAAAACATTATCTTCATCAAAACTTGTTTTGTGAGTTTGCAAATCCTAAGAAAGACTTGTGGATTGTGTAGTTTCTGATCAGTCGGTGTAAGGTTGCAAGTCCATGCACAAATGCACTAACTTTCTCTGGTACTGCTGAAAGTATTCGCAAACCGCCGTCTCTTCTTCCTTCCCTGGTTCTAGACCAGGCAGATCGGGTGGTACTGTTCTTTCACCAGAAACAGTTTCAGACTCTTCGTCTTGGGCTGATAGTTCAGTTACAATTTCTGAATGAATCTCCTTACACGCGAGCACAAACATGGCTACTGTGTCGGGCTGCTGCACCTCTCTGAGAGCAGCAAGCGCCTCTTGCAGGGAACCAGCAGCCACATATAAGATAAGGGCCCTGCATCAATACAACGTAATTCTTTTCTCATAATGTGATTTCTTAAAGGAATTTATGTCGCCTTCAATCTTTTTTAGGTTAAACAGTTTTGAAGGTGAGTATGATACAATACCGCCAGACATTGTGCTCCGAGTGGAGACCATGATCAGCCCACCTCTGCAATACCCTGAGTAAAGAGATGGAGAAGTTAAAGCAATGATGAACACGAGATAAATTGAATAAGTCACAACGATTAGTAACCAATTCTTGGAAAATAAATATCAGATCCAAGAGTGAAACAGCAAAAGAGAATACCTGGCATAATCCGATCCTTCTAAATGTGTGGCAGCCAAGGTAGCAGCATCGGTCCATCGTCCGGAATCTTGTAGCTTCAAATTAAAAAGGTCTAAAACATTAAGTGTCTAAAACAGTTAAACCAAAGCTTAAAACGTTCCCTAATAGTTATTAAAATGATAATCCCAGCGGAAGCATAGTTCAGAAGAATCTACAATATTTAGTGTTACGAAGGAGACAAGGAAGCTAACCTGTGAACAAGCTTCTTGGTGTCTTCCAACCGCACATAGAAGATGGGTACCAGTGAGTGAATTGTCGGTCCTTACCATGTTGGCTGCAACAACCTACATGTGTAACAAAAGTGATGGACTGATTTTTTTTTAAAGTACATAAAAGACTATCAATTATAAGAAGACAGATACCTTTAGTGCAAGGTCGAGAAGAGATTTAGACACAGCTGAAGAGAGTGCAACAGCTCGGAGAGCATTTGGATAGAAGTATGGAGAATCTGGAGCTGAAGAAAGCAACAAACTAACAGCAGCTTCCAAATTTCCAACTGATATCAGCCTGGTCATTAAAGTTACCAAGTCAATTCACTTGTCACTGCAAGACCTAGAGCGTGGAAACTCAGATTCGAAAACTAAAAGTCTATACTATATTGATACAAGATCAACAAACCCATTTTTCTCTGAGGTTAAGAGGCTTCTAAAATATATATAGTTTCCATTTCATACAGGAGCTACTACCAAGAGCAAACCAGAACTTCAAGTAATAAATAAATAAAAAAAACAGTAAAGTCAAGCTACAGGTGAATACTACTAACTCGTGTACTTGTTTCTGAATGCAATCTTCCCCTTCCAATTTTTCATGCCAAGGAAGACGTTCGTTGGCGCGTGTCCATAATTCCTCTCGCTCAAAAGCCATTAATCTAAGTGAACCATCACACTGATCATGAAAATGTGGAATGTAAGCTCACCAACAAACCCTATGCAAATGAAAATATAACGATCCAAACCAACTGAAACAAGAAAGCTCCATTAAGCTAGCAGAAAATTATAAGGCAAAGGAACTCCATTTCCAAAATAAAGAAGTATTGTCTGGTAGAAGGAAATAGCTAGAGTGCATGATATTTTGAAAGAAAAAAACATTATTCTGAAACTGACCATAGAATCTATCTTCCTGACTTCAGTTGCTGATATACCAGTAGATGATATTTTACTCAGCATAGCTGTCTCATCAATCCCTGAGGACAAAGCAGGGGAAGGGATTTTCGGCAGAGACATTCTTGTCAGCTTGTTCATCAGATGGCGAATGGCTTGAGGAAGTTGTAACCAGAAAAATGCTTCTGAGGTTTCACCAAAAACTGCAGCTGCAAAAGCAAATCTTGCCGCATAACCTTTCTTGACCACATCAGCATACAGTTTTGCTCTTTCATCATCCAGCAAGCAACCTAGGATGAAAGAAATTTGGAGCAGGTAAGAAACTAGAATACTAAAACAGATATCTTGAAAGAGAGAGGTGAATCTGTGGTGATACTATACTGAACAAATGAAACAACCTTCTTTCCGATATGGTTCTAGTATCTTCAGTAGCATCTCTGGCACTACGGGGTCTCCTAAAGGTGGTAACTGAATCATGTAACTCCGAAGATCCTTAGAGGATGAAGCCATTCCACGGATCAAATGAGGCCTTTTCTCCAAAGAGGTGCTACATGTATTAAACCAAGATGGTTTCACTCCCAACTGTAAAATCATCCGCAGTGCCTGCATGTAAATTAATCAAGAGTAATTATGAATGTAAATCGGAATCTCAGTTCTCAGAACCTGTTTTCCGAGATTATATGGGCCTATAAATGATGCAAGAGATTAAGATCTTCTGTGTTACATGACTTCAGAATAAAGTACTCCTAAGTAAAGAAAGTTACCAGTGCATGTGGTACAGGAAGCAGGATAGGGGAGTACATAGGCATAGGACGAAATCTCTCCTTTACAGATTTAGACTGGGGCACAAAGCCAGGTTTCTTTTCATTTCTGCAAAATCCGGAAAAAAAAATAGTTGGAAAAATAGATAGCAGAAGTGACTGTAGCCAGTTCAAACTTGGATCAATAATAATGGCAGATTAGAAACAAAATACTTTTTATATGCCTAACCATGCCTAAGTCCTAACTGGGGGCAAGGGTGGCCTAGTTGTCAACTCCTCTAAACTATCCACCTACACGGCCTTGTGCAAAGGTTTCTATTAGGGTAAACAGTCATCTGGTGAACAAAACAGAAAAACCTAGAAATGCTTATTCTACTATTCTAGTTTTAGTTTCAAGGGGCGAATCAACAAATGGTGACCTAGAACATTATGTGAATAAGATCAATATGCTAATAAAAAAACTAATCATAACCTGAAAGCATTCATGAGATTCTCAATACAAATATATATTTTTAAATGAGATGGACACATACACAGTAACCTCAACAAGCCGGAAGGTGCTATCAGCTCCAGCAATGCATAGAACAAGTGGATCATTTTTATCAGTTCTCAGAGGCAACCAATCAAGTTCCAGTACAAGGGTGCCAGGAATCTGAGGCTGCAGAAGTGATTGGGCTAACGGATCTGGTGAATCCTGTAACAAGTTTCAGCAGCGACTGTCAATAAAAATATTTTAGGTTGACAGACAAATTTCAAACAACTAATATCGACAAAACCAGTCTTGTTCTTGTTTTCTCTTCGCATTGCAAAATAACAGTACGCCACCGTTGAAACCCGAAACACGTGCACAAATTATAGGAAATGGTAAATCCTCTTAAGACTCACAAGATCAAATACGGAGAATGTATTGTCATTAAATAGTACAGCTACACGCCCTCGGCTGCGATCTCCAGCAACAACAGGTGAAAATTTGATTCTACGTATTCCATCTCTGTGACTATTAAATGCAGATGACTGTCCAGTTGTTACATCCCACCATCTTATGTTTCCTGATCTATCTCCCATAACCTGAAAAAGGAGCGCAAAATATGATCTCCCATGGGAAAATAAGAGAGAGAACTGGAAGGTGAAAAGAAACTAACCACATGAGGCAAGCGATATGCCATGGCTGTAACCAATCCATCTGAGGGAACAAATGAAGTAGAAGGCCATTTTGGTCTAGAAATAGAGGCGGGATCATCTATATGTCAGTGAATATAGGACGAAGATTACACAGCAATCAAGGTTCAAGAAGGTGATCGCTAATTCATGAGAAAGCTACTGATAGAAACTATCAAGCAGTGAATTATATGCAATTTTCTGAAATTGGACAAAGATCCACTCATTATCTCATATTTTCTTTAAAAAATTAGAAACAAATCATAGAAGAAGAATGGGCCGAGGGAAAAAGCACTCTACTGCAGGTAAGCAATAATGTGTAATCATTATTTCAAACTATCTTCTCAGAAACAGAGAAATACTCAGAAGCCCCTAAATATGATCTGCATTGTGACAAGGAATTCAAACACAGCTCGAATTGAGTTATGATGGAACCATCAGCTTTACCTGAAATCTCGAATTCTACGTCCTTGGACTTCAAATACTCCAAGGGCACCATTTACTAGTGCAAATGCAAAACTCTCTACAGTTTCTTCATGCGATCCATCAGAGCCCACAGATGCTGCAGATATTTCAGTTACCAGTCGTTAGAAAAAATGTATCATATACTGGTTTATATACAGGATAACACAGTTTTGATTGTCATAAATATCTCACTAGAATCTGCTGAAGCAGCTACTCCTTCAGATAATGAGACCAAATGTTTGGAAGGACCGCCTTGACCTGGGCGTGGAACTGCAGGAAGCGTCCATTCCACTACCGAGAAAGGCAGAGCTAATGATCTAAGCTACAAATTTAGAAGGAATAAGAAACATAACATGATTGATTAGAATACGTAACCGCCAAAAGATAAGAAACACTCAACAAGTTAGACATGACATATTTATAAACATGGAATCTAAAAGCATCAAATACAAGAATAAGAATGCTTATAATTCATTTTCTGACCCATTCTCCTCACCACCATTACTTAATTCTTCCAAGTTTACAAGAATATAAACATTGACATGGGTATAAAGACTTTGTAGCGCTTGGAAAAGAGGAGAGACAAGAAAAGAGACTACAGAGAGTATGTTGCTTCAATAGACTCTCCTTAATTTTTTTTAAAAAGTACAAGCTTTATCCTCTCAAGCTAAGTCGATCTCATTAGGCATTATGATGTTCAAGACCTAACATGAGCCAGTCTATTATGTGGTACCAAATTATCCGTCCTTACTCAAGTTTCACATGCCAAAAGTGTAGCCAGGTCAAGGTAATATTAGTTGAAAGTAAAGAAGAAACATGAAGAAAGTACCGTAAGGATGAAAAATTATGAAATGTAGAATGGGACATCTAAAGAAAAAAGGTCACAAGGATGAAAAGTAACAGAATGAAAAAGCGCAATTTCTAAGCTTAAAAAGAGATGAGAAAGAAAAAGTCGTTTTCACCTACTCAGCGATACTAAGTAGAAAAAGCGAAGATACTTTGGGGTTTGAGCTTACTCACCATGACTGGATGCTTGGTCATTGCCCAAACTTCTACAGGAGCATCACGGAATAGAATTAGAAGATACCTGCAACAGGACAGGAAAAAAATATTTTCTCGGCATCAAGAGGCATCTAAAAGCTCTGGAACCAAGAAATAACTTCCACTTTTACGATGTGTCTCATCCTGGAAATAGTGAACCAGTATCTTCCATTTTTCATCTCATACAGGAACCGATTTTTAATAACTGAATGAGATGATGTTCCTAAGGTTAAATTACCAATGACAAGCGGATAGCTTGAAGTGCACAAGCCATTTATTACGTTATTAATAGGCATCAAATACTAGAGCACGACAAATTACATTAAAATTCCAACCTTCCAGAAGAAGAGGTTCTAAGAGCTCTTATGGGAGTACGCTCTGGCTTTTGTAAATCACGAAATGGTTTATTTAACCCACTCCTAAGGCAGGTAACAACAAGTTTATTTATGTAGCCTCTGCTTTTGTCATTCACCTGAAACCATAAAACAATGCATGATGTTGGATGTCAAAATTCCTGATTCTATTCAATTTTTAATTAGCAATAGGAAATAAAATTAAACTATCAATCTTGTAAATCCTGGAAGAAACCAATCCAAAATTGGAAATCACTAGGAAAAAGTAGAAGAAAGCAATGAGACATAAACATGTTCCACTTTAAAATGTATTTGCACACCTGACTGTAAGAAAATGAAACTAATCTTGAATTTCCAAGCCACCGAAGGCCCCTAACCACACTAGTATGAACCGAAGTGCTTGCAGCAACAGCATTTGTTGATACATCAACAACATCGATTGTCCCACTCTGAGTTCCCAAAGCAACCAAAGGAACAGCTGCCGCAGGAATATTACCGCCTCCTTCATTTGAAATCAACTTGTAAATCAGTTTAAATTCTTAGGAACGCTCTTACTATTACACATACAAGGGAGAAAAACTAACTTGCCAGGGTTGCTGTAAGAGAAGGAGATGGTACAGCAAGTGTAGAGACTGTGGAAGAGAGAAGCTGCAGCTGTCCAGCCAGGTTGATCTGGATTGAGAGATGTGAACAAGTAAAGACTCTGTTAAGTAGGAAAAATAATGATAAGACCACTAAAAACGTATTGCGGAAAACACAACCGTGAAGATGAGGAACCTGGCAACACCAAACATCTATCCTCTGGAGGAACAGTCATTAAGGAACTAGTTAACCAAAAACCTTCCAGCCACCAACCTTAAATGATATGTCTGATTTGCCCAAGGAGGAATTTGATGTGTGGCCTCTTCTTTGATTTGTAGGTCCATCATCCAGATCTGAGGAATCGTTTTTCTGAACTGCTCCAGAAAATGCTACTTCGGTGCCTACAGTACCCATGTCCAAGTCTGATGCATTTTTCAGAGCATCTTCAACTCCTTCAGCGCTTAAGACCCATTTCCATATTTTACCATCATCAGATATGGAGATAAAAGTTGTCTTAGAAACAAGAAGACTTTCATCGTAAAAGTCAAATGGGTTATCAAAATCCACAGAGGAAGTTCCATCTGGGTGAAGCTTTGTTATGGTTTGCATGGTGGAGTCAGATAGACTGAGGAGAAGAGCCAGAGCTGACGGAGAAGGGATGGACATTCCAATAGATGGCATAAACTCTTCCATAGTACACATGACATGCACCTGTTCTCCTCTGCAATTATATGTAATCAGTAGTAGTTTAGATGAACAACTAGAACAGGAGTATCCAAGACTAATCAACATAATAAGATACAAAGTCATATTCATAAGATACTTCTAAACAATGAATCTCACACATTATATAACGAAGCTAGACACCAGAACAGTTCAATATGACCAGATGGATATTGAGTTGTTCCTTTCCAAAGATGCAGAACTTTAGATTTGGAACCAATTACCAACCTACGAATTGATGACTGATGTGATTTCAACAGATTGACATTCTCAACGACTAGCATGGGCCATCAAACATGAGCTAATATAACTTAGAAAGCTTCCCTTATCAGTAAGTTCTCCAAAACATTCATCAAGTTTAAGGAAAGAACAACAATAAAAGAAACTAATCGAAGCAGATAACTCAAGTCTATTAACATCACACATTACCCTAAAATCTAATCCCTATAACATTCTAAATATAAAGTCCAACTAAAGCAGATAATCCGACTTTCCATCTTTACTTAGTGATATTCTTCAGAGAGAGGAGCCTCATTTTTTATTGCCTTTCCTAAGAAAAAGTAAACTCAATCTGATTCAAGTACTAGCTAATTCATGAATGAAAGTGAACCTGAAACATCAATGGCTAAAAGGAAGCGACACCAAAGGGACATCGTGATCTTACTCTTTCCGACGCCAAATGCTGAGCCTACCATCGACATGAGCACAATAAAGTAACTCCTTGTTCGGATCCGGCAACACATCCATAAACTTAGCGCAACCACGAGGTAATGGCATGGCCGAGAGAGGCGTCTCATATTGCAGATCAAACACCAACAACTCCCTAGGAAACGTCACAAACATTATATTCTTCCAATGTGGCGAGAAAGCAAATCTAGAAAAGTAGAACGGAAATGCGGCTGAAGCAGGCGAAGAAGATGATGAATTGCCATTACTAGCCGCCTCCAGCCTCAGTAGCTCACTAAAATCCGTCTTTATCTCCATCTCCTGAATCACAACATCGTTCTCAGTCTCTCCGAGTACCTTAACCGACAATAATAATCCCTTAAGGCCAAGCACACAGAAATGGCGGGAATCATAAGGATCACGGCGGATGCAAGAGAGAATCTCCGTCCCAGCATCGTACTTCCAGAAAAGTCCACCGGAGCTAGTGTATAGTGAGAGAAACGAAGATCCAGAAATCGCGGCGAGGACATGAGAATCCTGACGAGCTTGAACCCAGCAGAGATCCTGAACACCAAGTTTGGGATCGGATGAAGAATTAAGCCAAACGACGACGGAGCGAAGATAAAAATCAACGAGAGCGACACGGCCGTGGCGATCAGCGACGGCGAGGAGAAGGTGAGAAGCGGAGGGTTCGGTGGAGAGTAGATCGCGTGGGAGAGGCAGAGGGATCCAACGAACGGAAGTGACGAAGGGAGAGAGAGCACCGGGAGGAGGAGGGAGAGGGATAGTGGAAACGAGCTGGAGAGAACGAGAGTCGACGACGGAGACGGAGGAGCCTGAGGCGAAGGCTAAGAGACCGGATGGACTTAGATCGGCGGATCCGAAGTTGTTACGGCTGGGAGGACCAGGGAGAGTCGAATCCCAGGTATCGGTTGGTGATGCCTTCGATGCTGCCATTGTTGCAATGCAATCAATCTCTTAGAATTTTTCAGTTTCTGGTTTCATTTGATTTTCCTACAACAACAAGAGATTCTACAGAAACACGTAGCCTACAACTACGTTTCCTTTTAATATTTTTTTTCTTTTTCTTTTGACTTACTATTATTTCCTTTTAATTGGAGGACAATTTTTGTATATAACAAAAACGAAGGTTGAAATATTTAGCGTTCAGATTAGTTTGATCCCTTCGGTAATCAATCAATGAAAGGAAGAAGTTGTTCTCGGAAGAAGAAGACGAAGGAATGTGGGCTATGTTCGTTGCCAGATGAGGTGGCTGTGAGCTGCCTGGCTCAGGTGTCGAGATTGGACCTGGCCCATAATACAAAGTAAAAGATGAAATCGATTTCCGTGTGGAGTGTCGAGGTGGGTTCTTCTTGCTTGTTTTCCCAAGCGACAACAAAGTTTTTGTAAGGTAGAATTCCCACAAAAAATTCCAAGGCACTTCCCATGCACTGTTTACATCATCCGACACGTACTGGAACCTTTCAAGGTCATAATTACATCTGAGATCCTGATTCCGAAGCTAAAACATATCAAAATTTGCTATCAAGACTCGGAGTTTCTAGCTACAATTCAGAGGGTATATAGTAGTAGTTCATCATAGTTTTCAGAAATAACCAGTCTATCTCTGTCTCCAGTGAAGCACAACACTACTACATTCAATCCAATTCCGGTTTCATTAACATCTCAAAGCATCACTTTGATGGAAACAGACCATTCTAGAGCATAAATTCAGAATTGAATAGAGTTGTGTTTTATCTTCAGTTAGATGGTTTCCTATAATGAAAAAGATCCGCAAGCTTAATATGGAATCGTTACTGGTAGATGGCAGAAGTTCAGCGACGGTTTGCTTGATGAGAAATCATTGGAGTTTCTTGGAACATTTGCATATAAGTTTGCACCCGTGTAGATGTTGAAGAAGAAAAAAAGAAGTAAGCTTAAATATCTCAAGTAATCCTAATACAGTTGTGGAATCGTTTTTGACTCGAAATTAGAGTATTTTAGTCAGAGTATGTACTTGTTATCTCATAAAGCTCTGGTTCTTCTTTTGTTTTCTGTTCATTCCAGTGATGCATCTTCTAAAATAAAAGACCATCAGCAGCTATAAACCGAGCGCTATACCGATATTCAACTCATTCACAACGTTAGGTCCTGCCATTCTCTTCCAAAAATATTATGACAATATAAGCCTAAAGATCGATCGATCACACACATGAAATCAGTAATCCGTTACACATGATAACATAATCTATTCTATTAGTCAATGTGGCCTTGTTTCTTGCATCATTCTCTCAACCTCCTTATGCATTGATTTGATCTACAATACAATGTTTTCACGAGATTATATGAAAGGATCACAAAAACTAGAGCATAACCCATTGGAGATCATACCTCAGAAACTAGTGCCTTGCTACTCCAAACATGAGCTCCCTATCAAGAATCACTCACAAAAATCAAGAACAAGACATGAGCATAATGAGCTCATAACATCGATATATATCATGCAATACCGCTCCATGTGCTGCTTCTTGTTGACAGACATCAGATGTTACAACCCAAACCTTGGGGCATCCATCGTCTCTCAATGCAACCACCTGTTCATATTGATACTATCAGAGACTTATAAAGTGCAGCAATGATTCTTAAGGGTTCAAGAGAGCAATTCAGGATGAAGTGGATAAGTGACAATCCATAATCCTTGGAAACTCTCTCGTCTCCGCAAGAGCAATTTACCAACACATCAAGCATATTATCGGAACTGAAATGATGAATTTGGAACGGTAAAAGGTATGCCAACTTTAATTGTAGTATTGATTACTTTGACCTAAGCTATTATTTAGATTTGTGTTTAAATTTTAACTGAAATTTATTTTATTATTTTTTAGAACTGATATGTTAAAAGGGTTGATGTTGATGTGTCTTCTTCTTGTAAGACATACTCCCTCTTTATATAATAGATCTAAATTTACTAAAATTCCCAAAAAAAAATCAAGAACCTAAGCATACACATATCAATCATCCACTTATGGCCTCTCTTAAGGATTTAATCACTACAAAACCCAAACCCAAACCCAAAGAAACTTATAGTTTTCATAACAATGGCTTAAGCTTCAGATTAAGTAATCTCACAAGTCCATGGCTAAACTATAACATCTATATGTACTAAATTTCCCAAAAACATCAAGAACTTAAAACCGACACAAATTAGTCATCAGCTTATAGCCTCTCTTAAGGGGGCTTAATCACTACAAAACCCAAACCCAAACCCAAACCCAAAGAAACTTATAGTTTTCATAACAATGGCTTAAGCTTCAGATTAAGTAATCTCACAAGTCCATGGCTAAAGTATAACATCTATATGTACTAAATTTCCCAAAAACATCAAGAACTTAAAACCGACACAAATTAATCATCGGCTTAAAGCCTCTCTTAAGGGGGCTTAATCACTACAACATCAAACCCTAAAAAGCTTCAGATTTTAATAACAATGGCTTAAAAACAGTTCTAAAATTCCAATCAAAGCTTCAGATTAAGTAATTTCACAAGTCCATGATTAAACTATAACATCTTACTTTACTAAATTTCCCAAAAAAAAAACAACACAACTTAATCATCAGCTTATAGCCTCTCTCTTAAGGGGGCTCAATCACTACATCATCAAACCTTAAACAGCTTTTTCTTAAAAACAGTTCTAAACTTCCAAACAAAGCTTCAGATTAAGTATTTTAACAGGTCCATGACTAAATTACACCATCTAAATTTACTAAATTTTCACCCAAAAAAACAAGAACCTAAGCCAACACAGAATAATAACCCACTTATTGGCCTCTCTTAATGTGGCTTAATCACTACAACATCAAACCCAAAGAAGATTCAAGTTATCATAACAATGGCTTAAGCTTCAGATTAAGCAATTTTCACAAGTCCATGACTAAACTATAACATCTAAATTTACTAAGATTTCCCAAAAAAGAATCAAAAACCTAAACCAACACAAATTAAGCATCCACTAATAGCCTCTCTTAAGGGCTTAATGACTATAAAATCAAAGACTAAAAAGATTAAGAAGCAAAGAAGACAAGTGTTACACTGCAGACTGATAAGCAAAGAAAGGAAAACTTGAAACGTAAAACTTATTGCACTTATCAATCATGTTTCAGTAAACAGGGTTCTCTAAGACAATGGTTTCAGTGGATAACAGAGGTTTCACGTCACCCTAAGACCTGAAACAGAGGTTTCAGTGGAAGAAAAATGATTGTAAATTCAAACTCTGAAGAAACTAAACTAGACACTTGTGGGTACCTTCTATGTTCTTTGTACTAAAGAAGTCTAACCATATCTATCTTGAATCGAATGCTATGGAACATTTAGAGACTTCAAGTTTTAATAACTTCCAATTAAAAAAGTTTAAAAGCCAACAAATAAGTCAATTCTCTTGGTTTAATGACTTAATCACTACAAAATCAAACCCTAAGAACCTTCAGATTTTAATAACAATAGCTTAAAAACAGTTCTAAACTTCCAATCAAAGCTTCAGATTAAGCAATTTTCACAAGTCCATGACTAAACTATTACATCAAAATTTACTAAGATTTCTCAATAAACACTCAAAACCCTAAACCAACACAAATTAATCATCCGCTTAGGGGCTTAATGACTACAAAATCAAAGCCTAAAAAAAGATTAAAAAGTAAAGAACACAAGTGTTAAATTGCAGACTGATAAGCAAAGAGGGGAAAACTTGAAACTTAAAACTTATTGCACTTATCAATCATGTTTCAGTAAACAGTGTTCTCTAAGACAGTGGTTTCAGTGGATACAGAGGTTTCACGTCACCCTAAGACCTGAAACAGAGGTTTCAGTGGAAGAAGCTTGTAGATTCAAACTCGGAAGAAACTAAATTAGACACTTGCGGGTACCTTCTATGTTCTTTGTACTAAAGGAGTCTAACCATATCTATCTTGAATCGAATGCTATGGAACATTTAGAGACTTCAAGTTTTAATAACTTCCAATTAAATGGAATGTTGAGTTTTAATAACAAACTACAACCACGGCACGAAAAGTGTCAGTGAAAAAAAATAACAAACTACAATGGTCTAAGACAAAAAAAAAAAAAAGTCCCAAATGATTAAGAAGCAAAGAGAGGAAAACTAGAAACATATTGCACTTATCAATCATGTTTAAGTATACAGGGTTGTCTGAATGAGAGGAAACAGAGGTTTCATGTCAGACCTGAAACAGAGGTTTTAGTATAAGAAGAATGATTGTAAATTCAAACTCGGAAGAAACTAAACCAGACAAGTTTTAATAAAAGGGTTTAACCATATCTATCTTGAAATCGAATGTTATGGAACATTTAGAACTACAAGTTTTAATAACTTCCACTTAAAAAAACTTCGGATTCAGCAATTCACAGATCGTGAGATTAAAACTTCAGATTCAGTTATTTACAGGTCCACGACTAATTACAACCTCTGAATTTTGCTAAATTTTTCGGAAAAAGATGAAAAAAAGTTTAAAAGCCAACACATAAGTCAATTCTCTTAAACGTTTAATGACTTAATCTCTACAAAATCAAACCCTAAGACCTGAAACAGAGGTTTCAGTGGAAGAAGAATGATTGTAGATTCAAACACGGAAGAAACTAAACTAGACACATGTGGGTACCAAAACAATCAAAAACTTCACAAACACAAATTAATCCACCGCTTATAGCCTCTCTTAAGAGCTTACAAAATCAAACCCTAAAAAGCTTTCAGATTTAAATAAACAATGGCTTAAACAGTTCCAACACAAATAGCAGTTTATCAAATCAAATCGTATGACACAACAACCGAAAGAAGAAGTCCAAGAAAGAGAGAACAAAACCTAATTGTAGTAAAGCTCGAGACCCATGCCATCGTGAATCTCATAGTCCTTAAGAGTGATATGCTCCTTGTAGATATTGTACCACTTCTGAATTGGATCTTCTCGGCTCGTGTACCGGTTTGTGCCGCAACAAGCTTTTTCAGATCACCGATAGTGTCATCTTCGTTGCACTTAACCCTAACCTTCTTCCCTAGACGATCGTTGAGTACCACCTCGATCATGATTCTTCGCTGTTTTCTTCAATTACAAACCCTAGCCCCCAATTTCAACGGCTAAAATGTAAAACAAAGTAAGCATAACTGTTGGGACTTTATTTATATAGACTTTTTTTTTATGTCGGTTCCTTTATATAAACGTGGTAATATATTTATTGAATTTCTAGAAAATTTGTATATTTAAAAGGAAAAAAATATCAAAAAATCATCAACTTAAAAAAATCTTGAAAAGAATCTTCACTTTTACTTACCATGAAATATATAACCAATTTTTACTGATTTTCTTAAATTAATCACATTATTAAATAGTTTTAAGAAATAAAATAATAGTTATGTTAGAAAACTTAACAGTATAACTAATTTAGCAAAAATTAACGATTAGACAGCAAAGTCATAAACCTTTTAACAAAAAACTGAAAAGTCAATGAAAGTTGGACATTTTTTTCAATGAGACAAAATTGATAATTTTTCACCTTTTTAAAAATTTGAACATTTTTCAAAATTATTTTGTGTTGTGAACAATATAAAATAAGACAACTTTTATAAAAGTTAAAAATGTATAAAACTGATGATTCATGTTGATGATAAATCATCAAAAAAAACCTTCAAATTGACAATTTTTTCCAACTAAAACCTTTAACTATTTGCATTTTCAGAATAAATCTCAAAGTAAATTGTGTTGCTTAGTTAAACTTTAAAATTCCTAATTTTGAGCTGGGTCTAGGTTGACTAATGGTCAACATTAACTTCTGTTAACACATTAAACATCTGTTAATTTTTGGTAACTCTGTTTATCTTTTTGTTAATATTTCATAAGTTTTTTATCTACTACGTTTTATTTACATAGAAAAAGATTTTTTACACTTTTATTTTAGGAAAATTCTCTTAAATAGCATTTTTTTATCTACCACGTTTTATTTACATAGAAAAAGAGATTTTACACTTTTTTTTAGGGAAATTCTCTTAAATAGCATAAAATGAAGTTTTTGTGCTACAAATAGCACATATTTTTATTTAGGACAAAAATAGTAAAAAGATAATTCTCTTATATAGCACAAATCTCCTAACTTCATATTTTTATGGTTTAGGATTTAGGGTTTAGGGTTTAGAAATTATACCCTAAATCCTAAACCCTAAACCATACCTCTTACCCCCTAAAAACTATACCTCAGATCCTAAAATACTTACCAAAAAATTAAATTATTGCTCTTTATAAAAATGCTATTTTTTCCTAAATGTAAAATGTGTGCTAAATTTGACACGAAAACTTCTTTTGGTGCTATTTTAGGGAATTTTTCTTTATTTTAATATTTTTAAAAATAGAATTTATTATTCTTTTACAGAAAAAAAAAAAGAAGAGAAAATAGCATTTTTAACCTTGAAAGTGTCATATTGATATACTAGAAATTACACTAGCACTTTAAACCTTCAAATTTTTTTTACTAACTATTTAAAAATCTTGAAATTATCTCTCGCACTTTCTCCACTATAAAATTCACAATAAAATAGTTATCTGAAAAAATTACATAATTTAATCAATAAACAAATTCTAATGGTAATTCGACGGATTTTCGACAAACAGTTTTAGGAAATTTTCAAAATTCAAACGGTTATATCAACGTATATATTTTTCAACGAATTTTTGACGGTTATTCGAAAATCTATAAAAAAGAATCCAATAGCTTATCGACAAAATAGTTGTCGTAAGCATGACAGAATTTTCCAATAGATTTTCGACGGTTATTTAAAAATCTTTCAGAAAATTTTCAACGGATTATCGACAAATTAGTTGCCAGAAAACTGAGAAATTTTCAAAGAAGTCTTAAGCCGACGAATTTTTGAAAAAGTAATTATGTCGATAATTGATGTATGTGTATTTTACCTCATTTAATCATGTATTTCTCATCACTTAGGCATAGTTTCATACTTGTTTTACTCCATTTACTGTCATTTTCACTTATATAGCATTCATATTAGGTTTTGCATTAGATTTGCATACATATTGCATTTTGGAGTTGTTATCAGGTAAAATATATGCTTTTGAAGATTATCTAAAGTTTGAGGATGAATGGTCTCTAGGACTCAACCAAGGACTCGATCAAGAACCCGAGTGGCTGCTTAAAAGAGCTTACTGTGGATGATTCGATGTGAAGACTCGATGTAGAACCCGAGTGGCTGCATAAAGGAGCTAACTTTGGACGAAAATGACCACTCGGTGTAACCACTCAATCAAGAAGCCGAGTCCACCACTCGGTCACAAGTCGAGTGTGCACATTTAGATTTTCTATTTTTATCTCGAACCTTTCTTTGAATCTTTTATTACACAAGAGACTGTGTAATTTATGTTTGGGGGAGGGTCTGAGATGTATTTGACATTGTTTATTGTTTTCTTATTTTCAAATTTTTCACTTTGAGGCTGCATACACATTGCATTTACAGCATAGAAAAATCCATAAAAACTTTAAAACATTTTGAAAATCATTCCACAAAAATAGAGTGTTCATGTAGTTGCATTCATATTTTAGGATTGAGTCTAGTTGCATTTCATATAGAACTGTTGCATTTGCATAGGAGATAATGATGATCATAGCCTTGTTAGCATGCTGATTCATTTGGTAATTACAATAACCTGGTTAGTAGTTCTTTGTTGCTTGTAATATGAGTTTGAAGCATAAGGTATAACCATATTTCAAATGCATTGCTTGAAATTTGGTTTTGGCTGAATCATACTATGATTTGAAATCATATCCTGATTATTATAACCTAATTTTGACTTGAAATTATCATGTTTATGCTCTTAATATGAACTCATGGATACCATTCATACATACTTGGATTTTCTTTCTCCTTCTACCACCCTTTTGTTAATCTAAGTAGATTCTCCTTACCCTTTACCTAACCCTTTCTTTCAAGCCATCATTGTTCTCTGTGTGTGTGAGGCCTATTTTATGGATTAAGCTTGGTAGAATGTGTTAGGTTGGAGCCGACAAGGATAGTTTCTCATGTAGTTCTGGTTCACACTCTTTGAACTAGATAGGATTAGGTGAGAACTTGATTCCGGGTGGGGATTAGACTGGAAACTCTAGCTCGGGTAGTGAACTCGGTTTGCAAGCTCGGTCACAAGTCGAGTGTGCACATCGAGTTATGCAAACCGAGTCCTGATGTTTTACTTTGGGATGTATTGAAAAGAAAAAAAAAGAAAAGGGAAATTTTTTTTGAGAAGAGGGGTATGTAAAAAAAAAAAGAGAAAAAAAGAAAGTCACTGCTCTAGTAAAGGATCTGGGGGTTTAAAAAAGGAAAAAAAAAATAGGCTCTGTAATGATAAAAAAAAAAAAAAAAGAAGGCAAAAAACCTAAAAAGTCTTATGAACTAAGAAGAAAAGAAAAGCCATAGCTAATAAGAACTCAATCCACTAGAGTAAGTAGTTCTGTAAAAGAAAACCTCTCCTTAGAATGAAAAGCAAAGAAAATAAAGAATGATTTGATCCAAAAAGGATTCAAGGCAGAAAAGTATCTAAGGGTATGTAGTTAGGATCATCTTCTGGTTTAGAATTAGGTGGGGTAAAAATCTTTATGAGTGTTCGGGTAGATGCGAATATGTCCTTGTGTGCATTGGTTGGCCCTGTACTTTTAGCATTTAAAGCTCAATCATTCTTTGAGAGTTCCATGTTTTGAAAAGTCTAAAAATAGTTACAAGAAGAGAGGGACCATCTTTGTCTCTTGACCTTTTCCCTTAGCCAAATGAGTTCAGTGGTTTTGCATAAACTTGATTCATGGTTACTGTTTAATGAATGTCAAAGGGAATGATTGATCTGAATGTATGTGTAAGTTAAGGCTGATGTTGGGTAATGTTGTGAAGGGTATTGCTAACACTTTACAAATAAAGTTCTTTGGCATTGCATTTAGAATAGCTATCTGGGATGTTGATTGTATCTTTTCTAATAGCTTTGCTTTGGTTCTGAATCCCCATTTTTAAACCTCTTACCCTGCTTGTGTCTTGTTTGCTTGAGGACAAGCAAAGACTAAGTTTGAGAGAGTTGGTGTCTGTGTATTTTACCTCATTTAAGCATGCATTTCTCATCACTTAGGCATAGTTTCATCACTTGTTTCACTCCATTTACTGTCCTTTTCACTCATATAGCATTCATATAAGGTTTTGCATTAGATTTGCATACATATTGTATTTTGGAGTTGTTATCAGGTAAAATATATACTTTTAAAGACTATCTAGAGTTTGAGGATGATTGGTGTAGAGGACTCGACCAAGAACTCGATCAAGAACCCGAGTGGCTGCTTAAAAGAGTTGACTGTGGATGATTCGATGTGGAGACTCGATGTAGAACCTGAGTGGCTGCATAAAGGAGCTGACTTTGGAAGAAGATGACCACTCAGTGTAACCATTCGATCAAGAAGTCGAGTCCACCACTCGATCTGAAGCCGAGTTTGATGCCAAGATGCAACCTTTGGAGAAGATGACCACTTGGTGTTACCACTCGATCATGAAGCCGAGTCCACCTCTCGATCTGATGCCGAGTTGAAGATCAAGATGCCAACTTTGAAGAATTGCTCAACTCGACCTCCATGACTCGATGAAGTAGACCGAGTTCTACCCACCGACTTAATCAAATTAGCTTATTTTGTCTTTTGTATATTAGGATTTTGACCCAGGGTATAAATACCTATATTAGGTCATTAATCAGGGGACCCTCTTTTTATTTCTCTGAGTTCTCTGAAAATTTTTTGAGCCACCTTTAAAGCTTTTCAATTTTGTAATCCAGATCTCCTCTGATCCTTTGATCTTGTGCACTTATTTTCTTCCGATTCCTTCTCATCTGACTCTCCTGATTATGATTATGTATCTTATTCTATTTTCTGGGTTTGTGATTTTGATGATGGATTCTGAGTAGTGAACTAGGGTTCTTAAGGATGGGTTAGATTTGTGTAGGATTCTTGGCCTCCTTAGATGTTTAAGCTTGTAATTACATAGATCTCTTCTGGATTAGGTGTTTGTAATGTTGTTCCTTGCTGACCACTTGGATTTAGATCTCAGCATTTCTCACTCGGAAGGTGTTTGATGAAATGCCTAGGTAATAAGATTAGGAAGTGGTATAGGCTTGTTGGTGTTTATCACGGGAGTGGAGCCACCTTGTTTTAATACTCATTGTCTAGAGATTGCTTCTGTATAGTTTTGTTAAGCATCTAGCAGAGACCAAGGAGAATCAGATATCCATGAATCCCATCCTTAGGACCTTTCTTCTCATTTGAGTGTTACTCTGTTTTTTCTTGCTATATTTTCTCTGTTTTGCTCTGTTTTCTCTGTTTTACTATTTTTTGCTCTGTTTTCTTATTTATTTAGTTTTTGTTTCTTTATGCAATTAGTACTGCTAGGTTATCGAATCTCCTTTGTTTGGTTTGACTTAGTTCATCTGTTACATCTTGATTGGTTGCATCACACCTGATTGGATTGACACTTACATACTGCAATGACTTGATTTGGGTTGTAGGAATTGAACTCTAGTAGATAGAAATATATATTACCAACAATCCGTTGGACAATTATTGATGAATTTTCGAGTAACCTTTGGAAATTTGTTAGAAAATATGTACGTTTATATAGCCATTTGAATTTTAAAAATTCCAACAAAACTATTGTGTCGGAAATTATTTGGATTACCGTTAGAAATTTTATCGGATTACAATGGAAATTATGTCAGTTTTCCGGTAACTATTTTGTAGTGAATTTTACTGTAGAAAAAATGCCGAAGGTAGTTTTAAAGTTTAAAGTGTTAGTAAAAATAGTTTGAATGTTTAAAGTGATCATGTAATACTTTGGAAGTTTAAAATACTAGCATATGACACATTCAAGGTTAAAAATGATATTTTCCCTATCATGATTCCCTTTCTGTCCAAATTAGAGTTTAGTTCTATAAACCCATCATCATCATCGAACAAGTTTTCTTCACCACCAACAAAATTCTCGTGAGCTAATAATTCTTTTATGACACACCAGAACTCATGAACTCATAAACTAACATCTCTTCTTTCACTTGTTCCTTTATAAAACCATCAAATTCTGATTTCTCCAAAACCATGGAACCCGTGTTCGATTCCTCTAGCTTCACCATCTTCTTCTTCTCCTCAACAGTAGCAGAGTAATCATACAACTTAAAGCAAAACGCTTTAGGTTCCTCTACAAAACCAGTGATACATCTTTTGATGGTCGAAACCAAAGAGCTTTCATGAAAACTCGAACTTTCATCATAGGCTACACCTTTGAAGATGTAATAATACACTTTTGGTATTAGCCACTTCTCCGGTAAAACAATTTTCTATTCAATTTTACAATAGCACATTACTATCAGTACTTATAACCATAATTTAATTTTGTAGGTAAAAAAAAAATCTTTCTTAAAGTATCATTTTACTAAAAAATGTAAAGAGAAGGCAATCAATATTATTTGAAATTTATATTAGACACCAGTAACTATAACATTATTAATTATGATAAAAAAAACTATAACACTAATAATTTTTTTAAAATAAATGTAAATTAATATGGAAGATGAAAAAGATTTTTAAAAATAAACTATAAATAGTTGAACTATAGCTACAACCAAAAGAGACATTAGAGTTAGACATACATACTGTAATTAAAAAATAACAGAAACAAACAAATCTTACAAATGCTATTAAACAAGCATATGTAGTTATATCTTTTAAAGTATATGACTTTAAAAAAATTAAAATAGACAATTCAATAAATTTATAAATAATAAACATAAAGAACAACAATTTTTAAACTTTAAAGGACGGATTTTGAAGAGAAAAAACTAGTTATCAACACCCGATGCGTAGCATGGGTTCATTCCTAGTTTTAGTAATAAAATAACCCTTTGTTAAACAAAAAATGTGAGCACCTAATTCTTCGCTTTCAATCTGCATTCGCTTGAATAATTGTGATAAGAAAGATGGGTGTCCAGGTTCTTCTATGGATGAAGAGGAAGAAAGATGGGCTGAAGAATCATCCATTTTTACTTAACCTAATTAGAACTTTAACTACATATAATAAAATAAATAAAAATCCAAACTTTTGAATAGATTTTGCCATTTTAATAAAATATCAACTTTGCTTGAATTTAATAGCGCAAATAGCAGTACTACTTCTTCATGATCTTTAACCAAGATAGTTAGTTTTCACCTCCACACAAAAGCTTGATAAATCCAATGAGTTCAGTTAAAAAAAAAGTATCTGTTATAAAATATATATGTATGTATATATATTATAGAATATATATATGTGTTTGTAAGCTAATGTGGAAAGAAGGAGAAAAGTATCACGTGAAGAGGAAACAAAATGTGTGCCTTTCAACTTATATCATTATTACACAAACGAACATATATTTATAAACAACATAGGTCGGTAATTTTAAGGCGGTGAAAAGTTAAAACAATAAAATATTAAAATGGATAATTAATTATTTCTAACACTCCCCCTTAATTATCCATCACTATTGATATATTACATACTGCTTCGTTAAAAACCTTATCATGGAAAAACCCAATGGGATAAAAACCATGACAAGGAAAAAAGAGTACAGTGACGTAATCTCCCCCTGAAATGATGGACAAATCGTCTTCTTCATAAATCTCGTAGGTGATGCATTCCGATACTATGAACATGTTTTTTGAACGTTGTAGTGGGAAACGCCTTCGTGAATAAATCTGCTGCATTGTCAGTAGAACGAACGTATTGGATGTCTACTTCTTGATTTTTCTCGAGTTCTCGTATGTAAGAGAAAAATCTTTTGAGAATATGCTTCGTTCTGTCGCTCTTGATATAGCCTTCTTTGAGTTAGACGACACATGCAGCATTGTCTTCGAACAGTTTTGTTGGCTCTTTATTAATGATTATTCCGCTTAATTCTTGTATATGTTGAGTCATCGATCTGAGGCACACACATTCTCTACATGCCTCGTGAAACGCAATGGTCTCTGTATAATTTGATGAAGTAGCGACCAAAGTCTGCTTTTGGGAACGCCAAGAGATTGCAGTACCTCCAACTGTGAAAACATATCCTGTTTGCTATCGGGCTTTATGTGGATCTGATAGATAGCCTGCATCTGCAAAATCAGCTAAAACAAAAGTGGAGTTTCTAGGGTAAAATAATCCCAAGTCAGTTGTTCCCTGAAGATAACGAAAAATATGTTTTATTCCACTTCAATGTCTACGCGTGGGAGATGAACTATATCTTGCAAGTAAATTTACAGCAAATGCTATATCTGGTCGGGTGCAATTTGCAAGATACATAAGTCCCCCAATAGCGCTCATATAAGGTACTTCAGGACCTAATACTGCTTCGTTATCCTCACAAGGTCGAAATGGATCTGTATCAACATTAAGCGACCTATTAACCATTGGAGTACTCAAAGGAGTCGCTTTATCTATATAAAAACGTTTTAAGATCTTTTTCGTATAATTTGATTGATGTATGAAAATTCCATCTCGATGATGCTCGATCTGGAGTCCAAGACAAAATTTTGTCTCTCCAAGATCTTTCATTTCGAACTCTTCTTTCATATGAGTTCTGGCATCATTAATCTCCTTTTGAGTTCCAATTATGTTCAGGTCATCCACATATACAATGATGATCACAAAACCAAATAAGGATTTCTTAATAAATACACAAGGGCATATCGCATTGTTGGTATATCCTTTACTCAACAAATATTCACTTAAGCGATTATACCACATGCGTCCGGATTGTTTTAATCCGTAAAGTGATCGCTGTAATTTTACTGAACATATTTCTTTAGTTTTTGAGCTTAATGCTTCAGGCATTTTCAATCCTTCAGGGATTTTCATATATATCTCATTATCAAGTGATCCATATAGATATGCAGTCACAACATCCATTAGATGCATTTCTAGATTTTTGGATGCCGCTAAACTCATCAAAAATCTGAAAGTAATTACATCCATGACCGGAGAATATGTTTCTTCATAATCAATTCCCGGTCTTTGAGAAAATCCTTGGGCAACAAGTCGGGCTTTGTATCTTGTTACCTCATTTTTCTCATTTCTTTTCCAAACAAAAACCCATTTATATCCGACGGGTTTTACATGTTCAGGCGTTGTGACGATAGGTCCAAAAACTTTTCTTTTATTGAGGGAGTTCAACTCAGTTTTCATGGTCATTTTCCATTTCTCCCAATCAAATCTTTTCTGGCATTCTAATATGGACCTTGGATCTGGATCATCATTTTCATAATCAATTTCCTTGGATACAGCGAACGAGAAAATTCCATCATCATCTTCTATCTCATTTCTAGCCCATACTTTTCCATTTTGGGCATAGTTGATGGAAATCTCATGTTTTTCTAAATCAGTTTCGTCTTCAGGACTTTTATTTTCGTCTTCAGGACTTTTCGCTGTATTTGGTTCTTCAGGACCAGTCTCATTCATTTTTCCTAATTTCTTTTTCTTTCGGGGATTTTTATCTTTTGATCCCACTGGTCTCCCTCTTTTCAATTGAACTTTAGATTCATTTATTTTTCCATCATTTTGTTCTTCTGGAACATTAGTTCTTGATGGAACATTTGCAGCGGGTATATATGATTTTGTCACCCTTTTTGTATCAGTGAATGCATCTGGTAATTGATTTGCCAAATTCTGTAAATGTACAACTTTTTGAACTTTCAGTTCACGCTGTTTTATTGGGGGATCAAGGTACAATAACGCCAATGTGCACCAAGTAATATCTTTTGGAACTTCCTTAATTCCTCCCCCTAACGCTGGGAATTCATCTTCATTAAAATGACAATCGGCAAAACGTGTCGTAAACATATCACCAGTTTGCGGATCAAGATAACGAATAATACTTGGTGATGTATACCCGATATATATTCCCAATCTCCTCTGTGGTCCCATTTTTGTTCTTTGTGGCGGAGCTATAGGGACATATACCGCACACCCAAAAACTCGGAGATGGGATATATCTGGCTGCTGGCCAGATACTAATTATTTTGGGGAGTACTTATGATATGCACTTGGTCGTATTTGAATTAGTGCAGCAGCATGCAAAATTGCATGACCCCATATTGAAATTGGGAGCTTTGTTCTCAATATTAACGGTCTAGCAATAAGTTGTAACTGTTTTATCAAAGACTCGGCCAAGCCATTTTGTGTATGAACATGTGGGACCGGATGTTCAACATCAATTCCTAATGACATACAATAGTCATTGAAGGCTTGTGAAATGAATTCACCAGTGTTATCAAGTCTCACTTTCTTTATTGTATAATCAGGGAATTGTGCTCTCAACCTGATTATCTGGGCAATGAATCTTGTGAAAGCCGTATTTCGTGTAGTCAATAGACATACATGTGACCATCTGCTGGATGCGTCAATCAATACCATAAATATCGAAATGGCCCGCATTGTGGGTGAATAGGCCCACATATATCACCATGTATTCTCTCTAAGAATACTGGAGATTCATTCCCTATTTTAGCTGGTGACGGCCGAGTTATTAGTTTTCCTTGAGAACAAGCATTACATAAAAATTCTTTCGATTGAAAAATCTTCTGGTTTTTCAACGGATGGCCATTTGAATTTTCCACAATTTTTCTCATCATGACTGAACCAAGATGCCCTAAACGTTCATGCCAGATTTTAAATGTACTTGTAAACTTCGGGTTTACTGTAATATATGATTCAGTCGTATATATTTTTGTGGAATATATTCCGGAGGATAGAGCTGCTAGCTCTTCGAATATCTGTTTTCTCTCCGAAATAACTGATGTAATGCAAAGATATTCGATGTCATTCTTATTCATAGTTTCTATGTGATATCCATTTCTGCGGATATCTCTGAAACTTAACAAATTTCTATAAGATTTAGGGGAAAATAATGCATCATCTATTTCAAATTTTGTTCCCCTTGGCATTGAAAAACTGACTCTTCCGGAGTCCATAATAATTTTTGCATTACCAGATATAGTATTCACGCTTCCAGCGGAATCTTTTATTTTAAGGAAAGATAAATACTTTTTATCCTTAATTATTGTGTGCGTTGTAACACTGTCTGCCAGACATATGTCTCCATCCCCGATGTCAAAGATTGACATTTTCTGAATTTAAAAATATTCATAAAAAATACATTAATATAACAAAACAAAAGATTTATATTACAATAAAACTATCTTACAACAAAACACAACAAAAATATTAGGAGTTCTATTTTATTTTCTTCTTCAGGAAGATCAACAAACATCATGCCATAGTCTCTTCTTCAGGAAGATCTTAATCATTTGGTTTCTCGTTGATGGTTTCAGGATCAACTACAAAATCAGCAATATCGAGAGAGGTATCATCATTTAAGCCATCGAAAGAAGGTCCGGATTCACCATGAATGAAGTTGGTTTCATTTGCTCTTTCTTTAGCTTTTTGTGACTCTTGATACAGATCGGCCAAATGTTTAGGTATACGACAGGTACGTGACCAATGTCCTTTCACGCCGCATCTGTAGCAAGCATTTTCATGTTGCTTATATGTCACACGACCAACTTCGCTCCCTTTGAACTTTTTGTTATTTATTTCAGCAATGAAATCATTAGGACGGAACCTTTTTCCTTGTCCGCGTCCACGTCCACGTCCATATCCTCCTCGTCCACGGCCACGAT
Source organism: Cardamine occulta (assembly GCA_028015245.1). Lineage (NCBI taxonomy): Eukaryota > Viridiplantae > Streptophyta > Magnoliopsida > Brassicales > Brassicaceae > Cardamine > Cardamine occulta. Next base: position 9,806,438 of record CM051381.1, read on the forward strand.
CATAACTTCGACCGCGCCCTCGTCCATAATTATAATTGGATGACGCAACATTCGCTTTTGGGAATGAAGCTAATCCAGTAGGACGAGTTTGATGGTTTAACATCACAAGTTCATTATTTTGTTCTGCAACCAATAGAACTTGCATCAACTCTGAATACTTCTGGTATCCATTTGCCCGGTATTGTTGCTGCAGGATTACATTTCCAGGGTGAAAAGTTTGGAGAGTTTTTTCGATCATATCATAATCGCTTATCTTCTCCCCACATAGAATTATCCTGGAAGTAATTCCAAACAAAGCGGAATTATATTCACTAACACTTTTGTAATCCTAAAACCGGAGATTCAACCACTCGTATTTAGCTTTCGGTAAGATCACATATTTCTGGTGATCGAACCTATCTTTGAGTGATTGCCAAAGATCTGCAGGATCTTCTTTTGTCATATATTCATCTTTTAAACCATCATGGATATGGTGGGTTAAAAATATCATAGCACTAGCCTTTTTCTCTTCAGGAGTAGACTTTGATTTTTCGATGGTGTCAAGGAGCCCTCTTGCTTTTAAATGCATCCTTTTTTTTTAATCGCCCACCTCATATAATTATTTCCAGATATATCAAGGGCAGCAATCTCGAGTTTTGCTAGATTTGACATGATAACTATATAACAATTTATTAAGCATAAAATAATTAAAATTCAACTTTTAAAATTTAAAATTAAATTGCATGATAAAATTTTAAAATTCGTAAGCATATAAAAACATAAATTAAATAACAAATGATAATAAATAAAAATTAAAAGAACAATAATTTAAATCGTATGATTTGTCTTCTGGACAAATTCATTATGTCTTCTGGACATAAAGTTCTTTTGGAACTTTTTCAATAAATGTCTTCTGGACATTTAGTTATAGATAAGGTTTTGATATGAGGTGACATAGTCTACTATATGATCATAAGCTGTTTGAGGTGGCAGAGCCTACCATATGATCTGAGGTGACATAGTCTACCATATGATCATCATGATCGTAAAAAGACATAGTCTCCAATAACGATCAATTCGGGGAAGGCAACGCCTATCATCCCGAAATAACATATAAACGGAGAAGGCAGAGCTTATCTTTTCGTTAACAGAAAATAAATTAAACATAAATTAAACCTCACCTTTTCGGTATTAGAGCGGGTCGTGCTGATAACGTGTTATAAAAAATATATATATATGTATATATATTATAAAATATATATATGTGTTTGTAAGCTAATGTGGAAAGAAGGAGAAAAGTATCACGTGAAGAAGAAACAAAATGTGTGCCTTTCAACTTATATCATTATTACACAAACGAACATATATTTATAAACAACATAGATCGGTAATTTTAAGGCGGTGAAAAATTAAAACAATAAAATATTGAAATGGATAATTAATTATTTCTAAGTATCAACATTATTAATTTTCTTTGGACTATTTATCATCTATTAAACAGTTAAATCTACATAAAATGGTAAGTTTTTAAGCCACGTAATAACCATTAAACAGAAGAACACCACGTGTGTTTTCTTTCTCCAATACTCAAGTGAAAAAACCAAATTCTATATTTTTTTAGTACTCTCAACTACGTTTTTAAACTTTCTTTTTTTTTTGCAAAAAGTTTTCAAATTAATTTTTTTGGGCTTTTCTGTAGGATACATAAACTGAAACATAAAAACCCAAAATATCTCAAAATGGGCCCGATTTGGGCTTAACTAGAACCAAGTTACTTACAAACGGAGAAACTAAACCAAACCAGAAACCCTAGATTGGACGGCCAAGGAAAGAGAACCGCCGCGGGCGGATATCCAGTCTGATCCACCTCCCGAGCATGAGTTCAAAGAGACGCCTCCGTCGCCGACTGAAAGCTGAACCACCCTGAGGTTTCTCCGAGTGGGAGAAGAGACCATGCCCCGATGAGACCGTTGGTACTCCGTGGTGAGTAGCATCGCCGGAAACAGAATCTCAATCACAGAAGGCGGAGAGAATGAAGAAGAATCGGCCTCGAACCAAGCATGGTGAGAAGGAGGAGACCGTTGGTAATAGGAGGAAATACTCCTCACTCATGGCGCCGACTGAACAACAAACAAGGCAACGCCGGGAATCGAGAGTGAAACCGCGGATTCGCTACTTGAGGACGAGCTCCAGATCATGTCCTCACCGGATCTGGATCTACAGAGTAGCGCCTCCACAGATTCATCCTCAGATGATACATCTCTCTGAACCCGCACTCACTCCCAACTCATTCATGCACAACACTAAACCGCAGAGTCGAGCACATGGTAGAAACAAGCAGAGGTAGTCCTTTCACGGTGTCAAGCGGAGGTAGCCCTCTGACGTTTTCAAACTTGAGTTGAACACATCTCATTTTCATCTTCAACGATGAGTTTTTTACAAAAATAAAAATAAAATTTGATTAATTGATGTAATTACGTCTTCCTTTTTTTATAGTGAGAAGAGGCAAAAAAAAAAAGTTGCGGACATTTAAGATAGCTTAGATCCTCATTGGCTTATCATCCCTAATTTCAACTAAAAAGATATCCATAGACGGGAAAATGCTCACTTAATTCCTCAAGTATTTGAAGTTGGCAAATTTATTCTCCAACTATTGAGTGTGCATAATAAATCTCCAAGTTTGAGTTGACTTTGCAAAATTAGTCTTTAATAATGTCAACGTTAAACGATAATCAGAGATCGTTAACCATCATTAAGTCTAATTTTCAGAGGTTAATAAACATGTTTAGAATGCCGGCTTCTCTGCTTTAAGCTAGTAAAAGATTCTAGTATGTTATTGGATTCAGTTATGGTGATTTGATATATGATATTTGGTTTTTATATTTAAAGGTCCATGTCAGATCTCAAGTACCTGCAATATATTATTTGCAGATCAAAACTCTTAGGAGATTTATGTTTCAGCTGTGGACTTTTAAAGAGTTGAAATACTCGTATATAACAATTAATGAGAAGCTTGCCTTTGAATACTACTAAATTACTAGGAAATTTGTTGAGAGAAACAAGCTACTGAGGGAGTGAGATGTGATTATGAGATGTGAGCAGTCTTTGTTTTAAATTTTTGGGTGACTAAGAGTGGGAACATGGGCTCTAAGTAATCACATAGTGCCTTTTCTCTTATGTTGGTACCACATCCTGCACAGCGGATCCATCTGAAGCATCGGAGGCCCATCGATTTCCAAATTAAGAAGATCGATATTGCACAAAGGAGGTGGTCATGGAGTTAATTCACTGCATTTAATCTCTTCAATGTATAAATACAAGACCCCATAGCATTGTAAAGGGGGTTGAATCTTCTACATTTCTCACTATAATTCTTAGACACAAACAATGTTATTTCTATTATTGATCACTAACACTTTTTCTTATCTTTATGTAATCAAACATATATACACTGATTATTCTCTTTTTCGGATTTATATACTTATATTTAGAGATATACTTTTGTTCATTGCTCATTTCTTGTAGCAAGTTTCACATCTATATACCAAACCCTATTTATATTTTGGTGCTATAAGAATGAGGTATATCCCTTGAATCCAACCAGATCCAGTTCATACACCACAGTTCACCATGATTGACACGAAAAACATCATCAAGATTCTCAAGCAGCTTCCACCTTGCGAGACGATTTCGCATCGCATTGCAACGAACCAGATGGCGCAAAACCTACCCATGGAATGCCCTTGGAGTAAAATTTCTAGAGAACTCGACCTTGTATCAATCAGAGCTATCTACTGAGAGTTATCATAGGTTTTCTAGAATTGATGCAGTCTGCCTGAAACCCTAAAACGCAGATCCGTTGCTGTTAGATTAGCCAATTTCAGTACCAATTTTCAGGCGAACCACAAGGAAGCACAAGACGATGATGCCCCAAGAGTCAGCTTTCCAGAAAGTTTGAGTTCGCCTGAATTGGAGTTACCGGTGGTGAGTTATGGTCAAATATTTGTAACAGGTCCAACTTTTACAAAATCCAGAAATGGAGACCAGCTGCCTTTGAGAGGATTTTCCAGGCGAATCACATGGAACCAAGAGACGCATAAAATATCAATAGAAAGCCCCAAGAGTTATCTTTCTAGAGAACCCTAACTCGCTGTAAACGGAGTTTTCGGCAGAGAGTTACTGTCAAATCTTTGCACCAGATGCACTATGTACGAAATCTAGAAACGAAGATCTGCCTCTGTCAAATAAATCTACTTCGAGAGAGAATTTCCCGGCGAACCAGATGGATCCACGAGACGATCTACATATCAAAAGAGAGCCACGAAACTTATCTCTTTAGAAAGATCAAGCTCGTGCCCACCACCGGGCCAACTTGAACGTTATCGCTGCATCCAATGATTCGTTCCAACGATTCACTTCTTCTTCACAACTATTCTATATACACATGGATTTTGCTAGTTTATATACATCTAAGCCTAGCACAGCCTCACATTACTTAAGCTGAGCATAGCCTCGCATTACTTAAGTCAAGTTCAAACTCGCACAACCTTACACTGAGCTTAATCTCGTTTCTAATGTAAGCCGAGCATCCGCCTTGTATTTAGTCGAGTCAAATCTCGGACTGAGGATAAACCGAAGAAGAAGAACTCATTTCTACGAATGTTCTATAACTTCGTAGTGATTTCAACTCCTACCGCAATGAGGATGGTCCAATCTCTAAAGATGATGCAAAGAAGATAAACTAAGTCATCCTGTATCATAGACAATCAAGATTAATAGAGTTGTTCAACCCAAAAACATCAACAAAAGGCTTCAATGAACACTTCACTACCTTTTGAATTGTCCCTCTTTATTGCAAAAGAAACACTTCACTACCTTTTGAATTTTACTTTCAGGTCCCTTAAAGACAGCTTTGTCCTTCTTTTTGTCCTTACCACTTGGTTTCCTTGAGCTGCTACTGGCTGCCCCTAGGCCAGCGAGAAGAGCAACTTGGGTTTTCATCTTCTTTAACCTCGCCTCCTCTTGAATTAACATAGCCTTCAATTCCTGAAAGTTTCACTTATCTTTAATGGTGTTGTAATTCACCTGGAACTGGCCATATTCAGGAGGTAGAGAATTTATGATGAATTGGACCAAGAATGACTCGTGAACATCCATTCCCATGGCCGTCAACTTTGATGCCAGATTTGACATGTGTGTGGTGACATGATCATGGATTGGCTGAGACCAGTCAAATCTCTTCGTGTTCAGCTCACTCATTAGGCTTCCCACAATTGACTTGTGAGCCACATCCGATTGGGATTCTTCCATAATATTCATTATGAATTCCCTTACTTTCTCTGTATTAGGCATGGATGGCTTTACACTTTTCGTCATCGTCATCCTCATAAGGTTCAAGTACAGCCGGTTTGATCGCTCCCATCTCTCATAGTGAGACTTCTTAAATTCTGAGCTTTCATCCGTTATGGCTGCTGGTTCCTCATCAGTGAGTATCGCTTGGTCTAGGGACATTACACCCAAGGAGAACCTTATTTGTTTAAACCATTTCTCATAGTTGAGCCCATTGAACTTCACGACAGAGTTTTTAGAAGCAAACATACTTCATGAAACTGCAAAATTTATACATGCTTACCTATTAGTGCTTTGAGACTTTAATATAGATTCATCAACAATATAATCTAAACAATTTAATAGTATATATTCAAGCAACCTTTGGGCAATACTTTAAATACATACACTATACATGATGTTGTTTAGATATTTTTTTAACAATCAATCAAATCATACATACAAGCTAATAGCAATGCTACCTTTGGGTATAAACACCATCAACTATAGTAGAAAAGATTAATCCTTTAGGTGTTACTAACTACATCCAATGATCCATCTTTGGGTGATCTCCCAGGATATAGCAAGCAAACAATTGATCAATCAAATATATTCATGTTATTTAGCATCTTCTAATCATGATCAATTATGAATCTTTTACTTTAATGTTACATAAAGACCACTTTGGTGATTAACATGTTACACTTAATGTAAACTCTCAACTTTAATAGGTATTTTAACATTTATATTGCATTAACATTGCATAATACAATAGCCTTTGATTTTATATTTACAGCGGAAACATTTTAGGAAATTTTATTTTTTTCAGTTACTGTTCATTGTCATTGTGCATCAAAGAAAATTACTGTTCATCGTCACTGTTCATCGACGAAAACTGTCAAAATTATATAGAAAATCTAAATTATTTATCTTTCTGAATTCTAAACCATATTTCAAGTTTTAAATATCATTGAAAAGATAAACTGATCATCTACACAATGATATTGCAATCAACGAATTCCTATAACTTAATAAAAATTTATAACCAAAAACTTAAACGAAAATCATATTCCAATTTCATCAATCAATCATTTACAGTGAATCAAACGTATCTAGATTGGCTCTGATACCAAATGTAAATAATATCCTTGATGATTTCCAATATGAAATATGTCCAAGACCATTTATAAAACACTTGATTGAACAATTATGCCTTAATAGATTGATGAAACACTTAAACAAAGAGACATGAAGAAGAACATCACTAACCGTTATCTACAGACATGATTCCTTTGTGCAGATTATCTTTGATCTCTTGATTTCTTCTTCCCTTAACCCTTTCTTTGAGTGAATTCTTTGATGGAGAGAATCCTGTCTTTTCTCTTTCAATTCTCTGTCTTTTGTTGTTGTAACACTCTTATGTTTTTCACACACTTTTCTAATCAATAACTACTTCTATTTATACTTGATGAAGAGTTATTAATATAACACCTTTTAATTATAACTTTATATTATACATATATATATATATATGTATACTTTAATGAGAACTTTACTTTATCACATATTGGGTAAGGGGAGAGGGTTATCAATATACCCAATTCTAATACTCCGTAACCGAGACCGATCCATCACGGTACCGACTTTAATGTATTAGAACCATAAATTATAAAATGAACTTGAACTTTAATTATTGAACCGTTAATACATCGGCCACATTCACGGAAATATTCTTACAGACACCACCTAAAAAGGAGCAACAACAATGGTATTTTTAAGCACAGAGATCATATTTCATGAGCTCAATCCATAAAATTTGCATCAAGATTCATTGCTCGCTGTAAATTGACCTTTTGATAGCACTGATCAGGCTGAAGAGGTAAATAGAGATTTTGCTTTGTTTAATCCACCTTGGAACGTGACATTACGGACTGAGAAAAACACATATAAATGAGGATTGATTGTGAACATACAACAACACAGTTAAGCTTTTGCTATATTCCATTTTCTTTAACATGTATCTAAATTCAAAGATGTGGGTGTAGAAGAGTATAGTGAAAGGTAGCTGAGTTCGGCTCGAATTAAACTGTTGGAGAACAATTTTGAAGTTCACTAATCCAAAACCACAAAGTAGAAGTTTCAGGAGTTCTAAGAGTCATGAAATAATTGGCGAAAAAAAGAGACGTGAAATAATTTTTGGGGATTTTTAATGAAATTGTTTTTGTTTGGAAAATATCGAATTATAATTTATTCACAAAAAAATGAATTTGCTTCTTCAAAATCTTAATTATTTTGTGGTTAAATTATCTTTGTTGTTGACTATTGTTCTTAGAAAAATAAAACCATTAAGCACCAAACCATAATAAAACAGGAAACAATAGGAAAGTTGACTAGGTTTTAAGCTCTAGTATAGTAAGATATATATGTTACAACAATAACCGTTGAGTATAATAAACGTTACATTACACTTCACTTCGCCACAATTTCATCTTTTTCAACAAATCTCTCGTTCTCTTCTCAATCTGTGAAAGACTCATCTATCTCTATGGAACCATTATGTCTCAAAGTCAAACACTATGTAAATATCTCACTCAAATATTTTCCACCCGATATAGCACAAGCATTACGTTTATTTTTTCAAACAGATTTTATATTCAAACGGATTTCTAAAAATACAAATGCATTAACTCAACGAGCTGAAAAAAAAACTCAGCCAAATCATACAGATTGCTTTTGGATGAGAAGGTGATGCAAACAAAAAATTGATTCATCTACATTTTTCCCGCGTCTGTTTTATTCATCATACCTCTTAATGTGCATTATTTTGTGTTTCCTAATGTAGGCTAATGTCATACAAGCATTTATCCACCCTCTTTATCTGGATAGTTTACGGGAGAGGGGGGGGGGGGGGGGTTATTGAAGTGAGTATTTAGAGAAATTTGAGTTAAAATGACAAATCATATGTTATTGAAACATGAATTTTAAAATATCTTTTAAAATCTAGTGTTATTAGATTAATAAATTTAAAATATACAATCAAATCCACTATTATTGAAAACACTTTAAAAATTGAATTTGAAAGTTTCAGCTGAGATTTGGGAAAATTTCTTAGTTAAAAATACACAGATCAAAAATCTATAATTTTAGGTATTCAGAAAATTTAATAACAAAATTTTTAATTCACAAAAATTCAATCAAATCATCTCAAACTCATTAAAACTCAAATCTCTCCAAACGTTTCATCCAATACAGCCCCCTAAGACTAAACATAAAGAGAGCTATTTTTGGTCTCCATATCAGGTTTTGATGTCAAAATCCAACCTCACAGATACCGCCCAACGGACCATATCTTCAAAATCTTCTCTAACGATCATACCAAAATGGACGAGATTGAAGAAAACCAATACATAGTCTTACATGAATATTATTGTATCCATCCATCCAAGGACCTCAAAATGATGGTAGACAAAGGAGACAAATTATCAGGTAATTAACCACATTTACATGCAATTTTGCATATGTTCCACATTTAACTTTTTTCTCAAAATATCATTGTCCATGTATCATGCATTCGCATCGGATGAGACGAAATTCCCTCCCCCGAAAACCTTCAATGTTATTCTTACATGTACTTTTGAAAGATATAAAGCATCATACTTTTCCCTATATGTTTTCATTCTTTTCTAATCATAATTTATAAGAAAATATATAAAATATTACCTAATCAAGAATGAATGTGTGTGATTTGCTATCATTTTCTACTCTCATGAGCAAAACTCTAAACAATTAGTCGGCCGTAAAAACCTAATATGGTGTTCATTCTATGAACATCTTTCTTAATTTTTGTTTTGCTGACTGCTAAATTTTTAGTTAACAAAATAAATAAATAAATAAATAGAGTATTCATTTATGTTTTCGTAATATGTTAAAAGAAACATATATTAATATAGCTCATCGTGAGCTAAATTATATATTTGGTAAAAGTATGCTAAAAATTTAATATAAAGACCTTCTTTATTTATTTATTATTTCTTCTTCATGAGTTTATTAAAATATCACATATTTCTTTAATGATATTAAGGAAAAAGCTGTGTTACTTTCTTATATTATTTATTTCTTGTAAATCTAATATTAATTGTAAACAAACTTCATCACTCCGACTTTATATATTATCATATAAGAATAGAGAAACTTCTCAACAATGGTCATTTTACTAGTTTTTATGTGTTAGTTTATCTGAAAAATTCACAATTCATTTTGGTATATTTATATATACTCTACTTCTTTATATTTTTTTCCTTTTAAGTTAACGTTGAGCTAAATTATTTATTTGATAAAAGTATATTAAAAATTTAACAGAAAATGTTTCTATGTTTATGCTTTCTGATTTTGATCCTAATGGTCGGATATCACATTTTTATTAAAAGATCACATGCTTGTTGAATGATATTAAGGAAAAAGTTGAGTTACATTCTTATGTTATTTATTTTTTGTGAATTAAATAATTAATTCTAAACAAACTTCATCGTCCTTACTTTATATTATCATCAAAGAATAGATAAACAAAACTTCCAACAATGGTCATTTTACTATTTTTTTGATGTGTTAGCTTATTAGAAAAATTCACAATTCAATTTTGGTATATTTATATACTCGACTTCTTTTTTTATTTCCTTTAAGTTAAGGTTATATTTTGAATATTAACTTAAATATTTTTATGTAGTAGTGAAACTGCTTACGTATCTGTATGGAATTTTTGTAACGGGTTTGTGCCAGCGTTAGCCTTTTTCCCTAGTATATATAGCAAAGTTTGTGCCAGCGTTAGTCTTTTTCCTTTATGATGAGACCCTAATGAAGTTTGTAAAACTATTTGATTCACCTGGTACATAAGTTCTCCAAGACCAATGACTTGTTCTTCTGAAGGAGTTGCTGTCAATAATGCTTTGAAAGCCTGAGAGATATCAATTACTCTTGTTAAATCTTTACAACTAAAAGTTAATCATCATAATTTTTGTATATACAGTCTCTCTGTTTCATTATACGTGTTGTTTAAGATATTTTAACACATTAAAAAACAAGAGTGAAATTTTCATTTTTACCGCTTATTAATATACTATGTAATATATAAGATGTAAGAAAAAAATATATACTACAACATTTGTTTGATTTGTTAATTTATTAAAGCAATATAGATAAAGCTAAAAATTATATTAAAATCTGCATTGAAAATATAAACGACACTTATTTTGAAACTACACTTATTTTAAAACGACATTTAATATGAAATGGAGGAAGTATACAATTAGATTAACTCACCTGGACACGGAAATTCTCATAAATTGGATGGCTAGTCGGCGCCATTATCTCATAAGTACATTTTTTTTCAATGGTTGTAACAGAATCGCCGTGATCGCCATACTTTTCGATGAATTCTTCTCCTGTGATAGACTTCGGGAGCTTACTTACATAAAGAGCTTGAAATCTGCCAAAAACAGGAAAAGAGTTCGATATAGTTATCATTGTCTAATTGAGTAATACTTACATAGAGGGACTAATAATAGTTACCTATGAGGTTAAAGGTTGCATAAGTAATCCAATGAAGCATCAGATTCAATCAACTCTGAGCTCTCCTCTTCAGTCTCTTCTGAGTTGGTTTCAACAAAGGAAGAAGATGCACAATATCTTATCATTGTCTTACCAATAAAAGCTCCTATCCTTACAGAACCATAGTCTGAACCACCAACACTGCAGAATTCAAAATATGTTAAGACCAAAGTGTAAAGTAAAACTCAAAATGTGTTACTAACTAAATGTAGACAGTTTTCTTATATTTTCGAAAGGAAGAATGTACATAGCACCTGTGTCGGATTCCCGAATCGATTCCCCAGAATCGAATGTGAGAAGGGATTTCAACATGTCCTAGTATCTCAGCCGGCTGTAGTGAGTACAAAACTCGGTCTTGTTATTTGAGAATCAAGTTTTGATGCAAAATGAAAAGATAAAAGTACCTGACAGATCATAGCCAGAAGCTTGTTAGCTTCTCCACAAGCAGAAGCCATTTGATCCATTACTCCACAAGGTGCTCCAACAACATAATTCTCCACTATTTGGCAAAGTAAAGCCACATCTCGCGGAGATATTTCAAGACCTGCACATTCCGATTCAGCACAATGAATCATCTACATGTTAATTAGGTATTGCGAAGAAGTTGTACAAACCATGAGCAGCAGCGACCGCAGACATGGTAGCAACTTCAACTGAAGCAGAGGAAGATACTCCTTTGCCTTCAGGAACCGTCGAAGAGACCTGATTTTGTGTAAGTAACTTAGTTAGAGACAATGCAGTTCATGAAAGTTAAGTCATATAAATTTTTGTTACCAGTATGCTAATGCTGTCTTCAAATCGAACTCCCATCTCTCTCATTAGTACTAGAATTGTACCTGCAACATACGACGCCCAGCTAGAGATGGACTCAATGTTACATATCATAAACTTTATGAGAAGTATATGAAAATGTGAAGACAAAAGATGAAACCAACTTCTGAGACGGATCCCGCGAAAAGTAATGGTAGGCTTTTTCATAAGAAATTGGTTTCCCATTCTCTTCCATAAAATCAGATAAGTCCATATCAAAAGTTGGTCCTCTGTTGCTTAACTCAGATCCAAATGAAACCTGAAGTTTCAAATAAACGTTTTAAAGGAAGGCAGTGCAGAGTTAGAGAGTATATAAAAGAGAAGAACATACAATTTCAAGTATAGGAGTGTCTCTTGAATGATGTCGTGCTTCCATAGTTTCTGTTTACTAGGATGTTTTCTTTGGACAGTGGCATGACATGCCTCTCTCGTAGGCATCTATAAAAAAATCACTCTTCTGTCAAAGATGAATAACTAATGCCACTAAAAGATGAATAACTAATGCCACTAAAAGATGAATCTTGAAAGAGGAATTAACCAGCAAGACAAGACTTCCAGAGTAATCAGCAATGCCTCCCATTACATCAAGTCTACCGGGGGCTCTTGCCACAACAATATCCTCCTGAATGCTCAAACAAACTTTGTCAATATCTCAAACACACACAAACTTCATTAACTCCAATAACGAAACAAACCTCCCAGTTGAAAAGTGCGGCAGCCGCCAAATGTTCTCTTTCTTGATGATGGCCTCCTATTTTAGCTAATGTTGCTAAACTATCCAAGAAACCGATTGTATCTAAAAGTCCATGGTGATCTCCATGAAGGATCTCAAAGCCTTCTACAAACCTATTAATAAAACATATAAGCGGTAAGTCTAATTAAGTCTCACTTGAAATATTCAAAGTCCACAAGGAAACCCACTTGGAGGATTTTTGCGTCTGATCAACCGAAGGAATCCCAGCTTCGTTTCCAGCGACTTGATACCATTCTGGAACTGAATGATCTCTCCCTGGCGCTCTCTGTAGCTGGAAGCCTAATATTATTGCATCTCGTAGTCTCCTCGCCCTGCTTAGCTACGTTATTAATGTCAGTACCATTACAAAATGAATCAAAATCTAATATCATCTAAAGTATCAATAACATTTTCTTTCTTATATAACTTACATTGAGCTTGGAACGCTTCTTCCCCATTGCAGTGTCTTGCAATATTTTAGCCGCAACCTTTGAAACGAGCAGGAGCAATGACATCATTCAACAGGAGAGATTGAGCTATTATCAAACGGTATGGTAATATGAAGAGTTTGCATAGTCTACCTCGCCACCATCAATGCCTCCATCATAACACGGTTTCAATGTAACCGCACGCTCGAGATAAGGTGCCCAGCATCCAGCCAGAAGATCTCTTCTGATCATTTCAACTCCTCCTTGGTAATACTTTAATACAAAAAAAAAAAAAAAGAAAGAATAATTTTCAAGAAACTGCAAAACATTTAAACAAATATATATGTAGACTCTGTATATACCTCAAGCATCTTTCTCAAGAATGGTTTTTCATTGAAATAGTCCCTTTGCACAAATATGAACCGTAACTTATATGCAAGTGCTTCACTCACAGTTCCATATCCAATTTTCCCTGAAGTTGTCATCATTATTAGCTGTGAATTAGTTTATTAGAACAATATATGTTTATGGTGAAATACTCGTAGAAATACCAAGCATGCAGTCTGAAGCAGCAATCAGATCAGGGGTATAAGCATCTTTGGGAAGTGCCATGAAATTTGAGGGAAGCTCCTGTTTAGCAGAAGCTCCACAAACCTATGAATGGGAGGGAATTTTTAGTTGTTATCTTGGTTTTAAACCAGGCCAAAATCGACATAACGGGATCTCGATATTACCAAGCATAACCAACCAGCTGGTAGATATTCCTCTTTCAGTTTCCATCCAGTAGGCTGCAAATTACAGAACAATAACTCGAATTTCAAAAGAAAGAAGAGAAGTTGCATACTGAGAGTATCAACAAGATTGTAAACAATAACTTGAATAGCTAAAGATGTAAGAAAAATTTGCAAAGTTAAGATTAAAGCTATAAGATAATTTGCTTACTTGCCCACCAAAGTTAAAGATGAGTAGTTTCATATTTTCTGGAATTCCAAGCTCTTTCCTAACCTGAAATTAAATTGGACTCTTGGTTAAAATCTGACAAAAGACATTGTCCATTATCAACAAAACTGATGATAAACAAACCTCTTGTCTAGATTTATGCAATGGTCTCACAACAAGAGGAATATCAATAACATCATGAAAAGCTGGCACTGTAGAAGAACAAAGATGAGTTTGTTTTGGTATGTTTTACAGAAAACATTAATGGACATATAATGTATAACTTACTAGGACAGTATCCAGGGAGGCGTATTAGAAACTCGCAGTGGGAATAATCTTCAGCAATCTGAAGAAATTACTATCGATGAATCAAGAAAATCACATTTAAGCTTATAATACCAATTGTAAGTTTACCTGCCAAACAATGGATCGGTGATGATGTCCCGCAGCTATAACATATTCTGCATATATGAAGTCCCAACTGCAATAATCACAAATTATACAATTATGAGAAAACTTTATTTCTTGAGAACGTAAGATATATCTACCGGTAAAGCAGCTCATTGACCTAAAGTTTGTAACGCAAACAGAAAGAATTCCTGCATTTGCTGCAGCACGACACTCGATAGGGACAACATCTGAGACCTGATATGATAATATCTTTAGAACTAAACACTCATAAGTCATAAGTATTATATAAACATTATACTGAATCAACATTTTGAAATACCACAAGGTTGGCTTTAATGGACTTTAGCCAGTCAACCTCTGTAGCTAAAATAGAGTCTCGAGGTTCAACTGCAGTCTCACAATACTGCAAAAAAGAATGACAATATATTTGTTATCTTAAAATGATCTAAAGAGATAACATCTTAAAGAGAGATTAGTGAAGAGACCTTCTCTAAAGAAGCACGACGATCCACGGTTAAACCATCAGCTTGTACAGATCCACTATCCAGTAGAACCTAACATACATTTAAAAACAAAATAATTAAAGATCAATATTTAGAAACTTAGAACAATAAATCTGTTTTTACCTTTCGGATAAATAGATTTTGCGAGTGAATCTCCATTGTAAAAACAAACTCTGGAGCTGCAGAGACAACATAAACTCGATGTCCTGACGATATCAGATGTCGAACCACCTATATATGTTAACATGTCAAAACAAACAAGAATGTATTTAGAGGCTCAAAAATGTTATATGATTTTCATAAAGCTAACCTCGACGACACGAGTGGCGTGACCAAAGCCATGACCAGTAACGTAGTAAGCGAAAACCAAAGAAGAAAGTGATGACGATCAGATTCAGACATTGGAGATGTTTGAAGCAGAGTAGGCATTGCAAAATGTTAAATAATCGATGAATACTTTTGCTTTTGATTTTATTTTAAAGAGAGAAAAAAGAAAAGGGTTTTGTCTTGATTTGTTGGTTAGCCATAAATGGAGAGAAGAGAAGATGATAAGATAAAGCAAAATGGATTTGGAGATAGAGATAGTAGTAAGCGTTACATAAGCTAAATCTGGAGTCTACCGATTTATTATAACAACCTAACTTCTTTTACATCTCTTCTTACGTGTTGTAGGGGAAAGCTGACCTCTTTTTTCTTCTTTAATAAATTATTATGACTAGGTTCCAAAATTGTATTGTTATTTCTTTTTTGCCTTCTCTAATTTTTTACCTGCAACTTTCAGTTTTAAAGAAAACTCTATAATATTAAATTGAAGTACAAATAAGTTTTTAGCCTTATCGTTTGAAAGAATATCACTAAGTGTCATTATGTTTACTAAGGAAAAATCATTTCATTAAAGGTAATTTTGGATTAGCATTAATCCATTTATTCATGTATCCAAACAACTCATAAATAGTTCTCTACAATCCTTACAACCAAATACAATTATTTATTCACCTTTTTTTATCTTATTTTTAAATTATTTTGAATTATATAATAGATATAGTTAATAAAATTTTAGATTTTTTCTGCATATATTGTGATTAAATTTTTTAAAAATAGACATATAGTACTCAATCCATAAAAAACAAATGTGTGTTCAACGTCCTATATCGCTTAAAATATTTGGGCAATAATTCACAATTATATTATAAAAATGACCAAAATGGTTCCAAATACAAATGAGCAGGAAGCTGATCTATCACACATCCAAATTTAAAAATTTTATTCGGTTTAATCCGCTTCTTTAGTTGAACAAATTTAAAATTTTAAAAAGTTTCAAAATTATTATAAATATTTAAACTTTCCAAAAGTTTAAAATATTATAAATATTTAGACTTTATAAAAAGTTTAAAATATTGTAAATATTTAAAATTTTGATAAACTTTTAAGATATTAATAATATTTAAACTCTATAAAAAGTTTAAAATATTAATAATATTCAAACTCTATAAAAGTTTAAAATATTAATAATACTTAAGCTCTATAAAATTTTATATTTTAAAGTCAAATTGTTTCTTCCTATTCAATTAGAAATGATTTTCGTAAAATCCAAAAAAACAAATTAAAGTAATATTTTAAACCTTAAATATTACACTACCACAAGTGCATGGTATGTCGATCTAGCATTTAAGAATCAAATCCACATGAAAATACAAATACGCACTAAATATACATGAAAATTATTAAGCTAAGCAAACATGAGTAGTTTTGGTTTTCTTATTTAGAAAACCTAAAAGCATAAACAATATATAAAAAGCAAGAACAAACATTACAGACCAATAATTAAAAGACTAATAAGATTCGAATTCAAACAAGCGGAAAAATGAGACTTGAACTTAACGAAGGTGATTAAGATAACAAGCAACAAATTGGCGAAAGATAATTTGACTTGGATAGTTCTTTGGCTAATTAATGATGCTTATACTATCTAACAATGCTAATCCTTAGACCTTAGGTCACTAATGTAGATTAATTTACTCTATTATTCACTTTATGACACTAATCCTATACTAATCATCCTCATTAACACTAAAATCTTGTTCGTGAAAAGTGATATGTATTAATCTCAAGCCTAACTAGTCATTAAACACTTTAAACATCAATCTTCATTGGCTACGCATGCAGAACTCTATATAGGGTTCATCGAGAAATTTCATCAAACACTTTTCGGGCATTAAATTCTCTAACATCTACTAAATCAACTTGGCCTAAAATAATAGTCTTAAGATCATCCATCAATAAATTATCAATAGAAATCTAAGTCCTAAGCATCATCAATCAACCTCAAATTACTATAATCTACCAAGCTCAAAGGTCTCAATAACACTCATTAGCCATGACACTTTTGTGGTTAACTACACTAGAGAGACCCTAAGATTCGTATAAGACAGATCAGAACTAGATTTTGGCAAAAGAACGGTAACCAAATGATAAGATATTGTCCAGATCGACCCAACTCATGGTTTAGAAACGGGTTGGCAAGCCTTACGCCTTGATCGTGAGGGATGTTATTTGTACTTGGATGGTTAGGGTGAACGGATGCGTTTCGGATACCTTTGTCGTTCGAGTGCGAATGAGATCAATGTAGTGAGCCTGTTTAGTCTATTTGCTAGAACGGTTTGTGGGCGTTACAAGAATCGATTGAAAGATAGAGAAGAAATAAGAAGAAGAAGAAAAGAAAAGGTTTTTCTAAACGCCACAATTTTTTTTTCCTTAAATCTCTTCAAATTACATCTGTAGAGGTGTATTTCTCTATCTTTATATTTCAACTAAAATATGTATAAAGTCTCCTAAAATCTGTTTCCAAAAGTTATCTTAAAAATATGTGAATTTGATGACTTGTACAAATTATTGATTGAAACATAGGATTGTAAATGATTTTACATAAATTCCATTTTCAATTAGATAGGATTTTAGAAGAAATATAAAAATCATTAGTTGAATAACATGTGATTTTGAAAAAAATAAAACTAAAATCATTTCAAATCCTTAATCCAATACAGCCCTTAAATGTTGAGAGTTTTAATAAATTCTTTATTCCACAACCTCAAACCGCAAAGTTTTTTTAAAAAAAAAAGTGATTGCATTAATCGTGATAATCGGCATATTTCAACCCAACATAATATAAAGGCCCATATGATATATATATATGAAAGCATCACAAAAACAAATGTAAGGTCTGTCTCAAGGTCTGTCTCAAGATTTGATCAGCCAGCTCATACTTCTTAAGTTTTACCAGATAAGTCTTCTTTAATTCACAAGCTTCTAAAACCAACAAAAAAAGACAAACAAAAAAGATTCATAAGATGGAAGACAAAAAGGCCTTGAAGTTAATAACACTCATTAGCCATGACACTGTTATGGTTAACTACACTAGAGAGACCCTAAGATTCGTACAAGACAGATCAGAACTAGAAAGCCTGCTTCTGTCTTTTTCCTGGAGCACCTGTGGATTGAGTAGCCAAAGTACAATCTCTTGCCCAATGTCCTGGTTTCCCACATTTGTACAATCTCTACCTGAGGATGTTGACTTCCCTTGCCCTGGTTGAACCTGTTGATTACCAGATTGATCGGTACAATCTCGGGCCCAATGTCCTTGCTTCCCGCATTTGTAACATTCTCCACTTGAAGAGGAAGACTTCACTTGCACTGGTTCAGATATTTGATTACCAGACTGAGCAGTGCAGTCTCTCGCCCAGTGCCCTTGCTTTCCGCATTTATAACAATCTCCAGTTCCAGATGTTGACTTCACTAGTCCCGTATCAGACAGCGGATTACCAGACTGCACAGTACAGTCTCTTGCCCAGTGTCCTTCTTTCCCACATTTATAACATGGTGTAACTGTTTTCGTAATTTGATATCCCCTACTATCTGAGTCACCTAAGTTGCTGGTATTGGTAAAACTATACATTGTAGGAGAGCTGACTACATTATCATTGCACCACTTGAAGAAACCACAAGACCCCTGCCATTAAGAGGAAGACAAACAATTACACACATACACTCAGTGCTAACCATTAAACCATTGTGCGAGATATTCAAATTTTCACTTATATTCCATGATGGTTCTTGACACTAGTTAGTTGTATGCCAAGAATGTACGAACTTTGAAGAAACCAAAAGATCTCTGCTGGTAAGAGAAAGCCATACTATTACATATACACTCAGACCTAAGCAAAATACTACATTAACCATTGTGAAAAATATAGATTCAGAACTCAATTTCTCCGGTGATGGTTCTTGGTACTAGTTTATGCAGAGAATCTACGAACTTTTTTCATTTCGCTAACATTGATGTATGCCAAGTTATCACTCTAAATCCACCATTCAAACAGGGAAAAAAGCTCCTGATCTACCGATTACCATTTATTTAATAAACTATTGAAGTACACAAAATTTTTTATCTGTAGACTGGAAGCCGAGAATACACAAATATCATTGCAATCAGTGATGACATACAATGAAAAACAAGAGTCAGCACTGTCATGGCTATGTTGATAATAGATAACAACACAACCATAGAAACTAATTAATATACATACCTCAAAAATAGGACATCGATAAAACTGACGGCCAATGTTTTCGCCTGTAAGAACACGGCACAAACCCGCACCACAAGGACATTGATGATCTGGGAACTTAGAATCATTAGTGTTTCCATAACTATGAGTTGTTCCAGAAGATGGAACCGCATCACACCATTGGAAAAACCCACAACCTCCATTTTCCTAATAAAAATGTAGCTTAAATCCTTATAGTGAATGAAACTATTCTCAGAGGCATTTTATCGAACATTTAGCAAGCAAAACAAAACATTTATTTCGATTTTGATTTTGATTACCTTATTTCCCCGTTTCTATTCTTTGTGTTTTTTTTTTTATTTACCTTATTTCCCCGTTTCTAATAACTGAATTTTATTTAACAAAAAAATTATACAAATATTTAACAAGCTATATTAGCGAAACAAGAGTAAATTGAGATTCGCTCTCTAAACCTTTATTGGCTATAATATGTCATCAGTTTGATTTCTTTTTTTTTTTGGTAAAAAGTATTCTATTAAAAAACAGCGGAAGAGTTAACAGGATGATGAAAATACAACATAAAAAAGAACAATAACAAGCTAAAGAAGAGATTGGACAACTAAAATAAAGAAAAGGATACGAGAAAAGTACTTTTATTCGAAGGAGATCAAATGTTGAGAAGCTGCAGAACCTTCACCCTACCGAAGATGAAAATGGAGGCAATTAAACTTCGTTGCCCGATCGATGGGAAGCATTACAATCTAAGGAACGGGAACCCAAAAGTTACTCTATGCCAAACTTGTTGGAGGATAAAATCACAACAAGTTTATTTATGAGATAGGTCGAGATTTTTGTTGAGTAGAATAGAGTTCGGAACAGTAATCAGGTCGGTATTGGCTCGAAGAGACTGAGTTCGGTATACTCGTAGAGTTCGGTTTAGTAATAAGGTCGGGAGTTAACTTGAGGAAATAGAGTTCGGTAAAAAAATAGTTTTTCTGGAGATATAAGTGTATGTATTCTTTTCTTTTTATTTTTCGATCTCCTTTACAATAAATGAGATGGGTGTACTTATAGTAAAGACTTAGACGGTTGTTCTTTTGAGCCCGACGCCCGAACTGACACGTGGCCAGGGCGGTTGGCTTCTTGGGCTTGTCATAAATGGACCTGGATGATTAATGGGCCGAGCTGATTTGTGGGGAGGGTTTGCTAAACCCACCTCCAACAGTAGCCCCTCCAGTTCGGTATGTGAAGATTTTGCTGAGCATACCGAATTTGATTATCAGCTCGGTCTCGTGATTCGCACACGCTAAGTTTGAAGTCGAAAATGGTTAACGTTGAAGGGGCGCGTCACCTAACTTCTTGCTTATTGGGCCTTTACGCACGCGCCGAAGTCGGAAGAGTCGCATCGTTTGGGTTTATCTTAGTTAGGGTTAACTTTACCCTGGTTAAGGTTACGCGCCGAAGTCGAAGAGTCGCGTCGTTTGGGTTTATCCTAGTTAGGGTTAACTTTACCCTCGTTAAGGTTACGCGCCGAAATCGAAGAGTCGCGTCGTTTGGGTTTAACCTAGTTACTGCTCTATAAATTCCCTTCCCCTCTTCTCTTATTTTTGCTCAAGCTTTATTTCTTTTCACAAGTACTTTCTTTCCCGATCTCTCTACGTTTTTTTTCTGATTTCGTAGTTTTTTTTTTCCGGCAAACTTCGCCGCATTCTTGGTCTAATCGGTATCGTAATGGCCAACACCATTGTCGTGGAGTCATCTCTCGATTCTGCTTCGAGGGTTTTGGCAGATTTGAGCTCGGAAACTAAGATATCGTGGAGCAGCTCGGAAAGTTCGAGCAGCTCAGAAACTTCAAGTCAAGCTCATCTTCGGGAGAGGGTAGAGCATATGAGGAGGTCACCAGGCTGCGGAGCAACCAAGACAGCTCGGAGGTCGGGACGTCACGACCTGAGAGAGGTAGATCGGGTTCTCAAGGTGGGACGAGTTCTAGAGGCCGAGGTGGAAAGGTAGGGTCTAGAGGCCGAGGTGGAAGGGTAGGGTCTAGAGGCCGAAGGGGTGGAGGTAGAGGTAGGGGTGGTAGTATGAGAGATTGGAGGAGGTCGAGACCGGTGGATCAATATTCTGAAAGAGCGTCTCCGACCTGGTCTGATCAGCGGTCGGTGGAAAATATGATTGCGACCTGCGGCATACCCTCGTCTATTGAAATATAGATACCCGAGGACAATCAAAGGCCATGGATTCCTCTCAAAGGATTCGTCTGCTTGTACGAGAGCTTCTTTACAAAGTGCGGGCTCTGGTTTCTGCTACCCGAGCTGTTTGTTCGGTATTGCTTAAGACAGAAGGTTGCCTTTTCACAAATCTGCCCGACGACCATCCAGAATATGGTTGCTTCGTATGTGCTGGCAACCGAGTGCGGTATCGAGATGGACTATCGATTCTTCGAGGAGTTGACCATTCATAAGGCAAATCAGAAGATCGTCGGGATGTATTATGCGTCCTTTAAACCTAAATTGGAGATCGTGACCGGTAAACTGACCAAAGTTGACGATTGGTCACGCAGTTACTTCTTTGTGAGGGCAAACGTCGCATGCGGCCTTAGCGAGAGCAGATTTTACCAAACTGCCTGAAATTTCCTTCCTGGTAGAGGAAACAAATTCGGTGAATTATTTTTTTTTGACATTTCCGTTTGACCGATCTTATGTTTTTCTTTTTTCAGATCGCCATCTGATAGGAGCTCCATATTCTGACGATTTTTTTGCGGGTTTGAAAGCCATTCAATCGGCAGCCCAAGCTCGGTGGAGCGATATTTACGCGGAGCGAATACAAAGAGCACTGCGGTGGGTATCTCAAGGTAGATTTGAAACGTTGATTGAGTTGATATGAGGCCAATCTAATGCCTTTGTTCTTTGTGTAGGTGGTCAACTGATGAGGAAGCTCAGATTTAATCTGCCCACGCTCGCTGATGAGCTGAGGGCGGAAATAAGTTCTTCAGGCCGGGGTGGACTGGTCAATACTGATCAACATTTGGCACCACCATCAGAGGTCGGGCAGATTACGGGCGGCAATGCTGTGGTTGTCGCTGGTCCATCAGAGGTCGGGCAGATTACGGGCGGTAATGCTGCGGTTGTCGCTAGGACCAACATAGTTCTTGTGAACCCTTCCGCCCAGGCCGGTGGTAAAGCCATTCCTGGTGTTGGAACCATGTCAACTCCTGCCGAGGCCCATGGCAAAGGAAAGAAGCGGCAGAGGAAGGAGAAGTCTTCTAAGGAATCGAAGACTTCTAAAAAGAAGAAAACTGTTGTGGAGGTCGGGTCCGTAAGTACCGCTCCGGAGGTGTATCCCCATCTAAGGGTTGCAGAGGTTGATGAGATCAGCGCTGAAGATGCCGGTCTAGAGATGTTCCCTGATCCGGTTATAGATGAGATTGCTGCTGGATCCGAGGCTTTTATCGAACCGGCCGGAACGGACACCGGTCATGCCTTTGATTTCTCCTATACAGCAAAAGACAAGGAGGCATGCGGTGGACTAATAAAGACGGTTACGTCTGCCGCGGTTGATTGGCCGGCAGTTGATGACCTAGCTCATCCGGATGCTTTCGAGCATGTATCTCGGGGCATAGTTCGGGTAAGTCAAGATACGCCGAGCTCTTTTATTTTTTTTTTTATTTTTTTTTTTTAAAACAATGTGTATGCCTTGTTGTAGTCGATGTTCCACTTTGCGGATTCCGTGGCCCTGTATGAGCGCGGGCTGAAGGAAGCTCTGGAGGGAGCAAAGAGAGCTCAGGCTGAAGTAGAGAAAGCATCGAAGGATGCGGAGGCGATGAGACAAGAGGTCAGTCACCTAGAGAAGCCGCTCGAGGCTGAAAGGATAGTGGGGAATGAGCGTGCGCTAGAGTTGGCTCGGGAAGAAACTTTGATTGCGCGTGAGGTCGCTGCTAAGCTCGAGAAGGAGCTTAAAAGAGAGAGGAGTAGGGCAGAAGGTCTACTCAAAACAACCTTGCGACTGTTCGCGGCGAGCTGGATGCGGAAAAGAAAAAGGTTGCCGAGCTATATCGCCGGATGGCGGGGGCGAGGAAGAAAATTGAGGAGCAGAACGAGAGGATAAAGAGAGAATGGGTGGATGCTGAATCTCGGTGTGCAGTTCGGTTTGAGAAGTTTAAGAAGCATTTTGAAGGTCGCAACAAAGCGGATCCAAGTGAGCTTTTGTTAAGCCAGGCCACGGGTTCGATCCAGTGTCTGGATCTTCTGGAGCAAGCAGATGGGCTCAAGATTCCGTCCGCCTGATATGAACTGCTGCGAAGAAGGGAGGCTGAGTACCGGGCCAAAGTCAAAGTTATTGACTATCCCGAGCTTATAGAGGACGATTTTGAATTCATCATTGGCCCTTGTCTTAGTCTGCCTATTCGCGAGGTTGATGTGTCCTCTCAGTCGCATTCTCAATCGTAGATTAGGCCGATGTAAAAAAGTTTTTTTCTTTTGTTGTAAGATGTTTTAATGAATGAAGTGAATTCCATTTTCTCTAAGCTCGGCTTTGAAATTCTTAAGTAGGTCAGAACCTAAACCCAGAATTTTATCATGCGAGGCCTAGTTCGATTGTAATGTGTGCCGGGACAGAATTCCTTCGTGCCAGACTTTCTGAGCCCGGCTTTTTAATTCTTAAGTAGGTCGGAACCAAACCCAGAATTTGCGAGCATGAGATCGGCTTTAAGTGTGGGATGCGAATGATCAGTTCGGCCTATACCCATCATTGAAGATGCGAACAATGAGTTCGGCTTACAGCTTTTGTGCGAGCCTGAGCCCGGCTGTAAATTCGTAAATAGGTCTGAACCTTGACTTAGAATAAGTTTTTTTTTTATTGATAGCTGTGCCTTGAATAAAGGTTGTCTACGTACCCTTGAGAGGGATCAAGCTGTTCGTAGTTTGGATATATTTGTGCATACTTACATTGTTCTTACTGTCTCGGAAATTCCAGTGAGGGAAAAAAAAATGAGACGGTAGTCTAGTAGTAGTAACGCTTGAGGTTGACCGAGTTCCATTATCGCAGGATTGCTTCACCGCCCATGGTGACTAGCTCGTAAACTCCGGGTTGCATGATTCGGGAAATTAGGTAGGGACCTTCCCAAGTGGCACCAAGTTTTCCTGCATTCGGCTTGGATATATTCTCGAATACCTTGCGGAGGACCAGATCACCTTCGGCAAAGTGTCGTCCTTTAACTTTCTTGTTGTAATATTTGGATGTGAGCTGTTGGTAGTTCTGTATTCGAAGCAAAGCGCGGTCTCGGTGTTCTTCTATGAAGTCGAGCTCACCTAGGAGCAATTTGTTGTTGAGGTAAGGATTTTCTGTAAGCATTATACGGCGCAGTGTTGGTAATCCGACTTCAGATGGAGCAAGTG
Source organism: Cardamine occulta (assembly GCA_028015245.1). Classification (NCBI taxonomy): domain Eukaryota; kingdom Viridiplantae; phylum Streptophyta; class Magnoliopsida; order Brassicales; family Brassicaceae; genus Cardamine; species Cardamine occulta. The sequence continues at coordinate 9,831,128 of CM051381.1, forward strand.
CTTCGACTCCATGGGATAAGCTGAACGGGGTTTGTTGGATTGCAGTTCGAGGGGTTGTTCAATGCGACTATAGGACGCCGTCTAGTTCATCTGTCCAAAGGCCCTTCTTTGTATTGAGTCATTTTTTGAGACCGTCGAGAATGGTTTTATTTGTAGCCTCGGCCTGACCATTACCTTGCGGGTACCTCAGAGTTGATGTGCTTAACTTGATTCGCCATTTCGCGCAGAAATCTTCGAATATGACCGAGGTAAATTGAGGGCCGTTGTCCGTAATGATCTCGTATGGCAGTCCGTGTCGGCAAATAATAAATTTCCATATGAATTTCTGTGCATCTTTGGCTTTAATTGTGGCATATGATTCAGCCTCAACCCACTTGCTGAAATAGTCGGTCATTACAAGCAGGAAACACTTTTGACGAGATCGGGGTAATGGTCCGACTATATCCATGGCCCATCACATGAAGGGGTAGGGTGCTGTCGCCGTGGTGAGTAGCTCAGTTGGAACATGTACACTTAGGCCGTGTCGCTGGCATTTCTCACATTGGCCTGCGAATTTTTCGCAATCTTTTATCATGGTTGGCCAGTAGTGACCTTGATTTCGTATTTTGAGTGCTAGAGCTCGTCCACTAGAATGGTTTCCTCCGGTGCCTTCGTGCATTTCTTTCATTAAAGCTATTGTTTCTTCCCCGTGCTGGTAATTGAGAAGGATTCCTGTAGCACTCCATCGGAATAATTGACCATCACACAGTACATAATGTGCACTCCTCTTTTTTAGTCTTCGGGCTGCCCACCAATCCGTAGGTACGGTTCCACTTTTGATGTATAACAAGATTTCGTTTTGCCTGTCTGGCACGAAGTTCCCAATCGGCGCGGGTGGAAGTCTGATTTCTTCGGCATTGTCTAAGCCATCACCTAGCTCATCTATTACTAAACTAATATGGCAAACTCCCTTGGGCAAGGTGATACTTGCCGAAGCTATGCTTTCAACTGGTATCACACGTCTCTTTGCTAGATCCGAGGTCGATGCCAGAGCGGCGAGGGCATCAACGAATGTATTTTTGCGAGATTGAATTCTTCGAATTCAGAAGATAAGTGCTTGACCATTTTGAGGTATAAGTCCATGCGTTCATCTTTGACCTCGTAATCTCCACTGAATTGATTGGTGACGAGCTGTGAGTCACAATATGCATGTACCCTTCTTGCTCCAATCTCTTTTGCTAATTTCAGACCGGTGATCAAAGTTTCATATTCGGCCTCGTTGTTGGAAGCCGAGAATGCGAGACGGAACGATTGCTCAATGACCTCGTTCATTGGTGATTCCAACCATATGCCAATACCGGATCCATGGAGAGAGGAAGAACCGTCTATGTATAAACTCCATATTTTCGGGGTTTTGTCGCCA
>CM051381.1:9832629-10012511 GCA_028015245.1 Cardamine occulta
GTGAGCTCGGGAGATAATTCGACAAGAAAGTCAGCCAGGACTTGAGATTTGGCGGCAGTTCGAGCCTTAATTCAATCGCCCATTTTGCCATTCTTCTTGATTGATTCGGGCTATGTAGGATCGTTCTTAATTGTTGCATGGTGAGGACGGCTATAGTATGTGCTTGGAAGTATTGGCGAAGTTTCCGAGTTGTCATGATGACAGTGAATCTGAGTTTTTCGAGGGTGGTACCTGCCTTCCGAGCCATCCAAAGATTTGCTGACATAGAATACCAGTCTTTGCTTTCTCCGATCTTCTCTCACCAGGACCCCGCTTACCGCCGAACTGGAGATAGCAACGTATAGATAAAGGGTCTCGCCTTCCTCTGGTTTTGCTAGGATCGGGGGCGTTGACTTATAGGTTTTTAGATCTTGAAATGTCCTTTCATATTTGTCATCCCACTCGACATGTTTTTTGCCACGGAGCAACTGGTAGAACGGGAGACACCCATCCGTTGACCTGGAAATAAAGCGATTCAGGGCGGCTATCCGACCTGTAAGTCGCTGGACTTCACATGCTATTTTCGGTGAAAGGAGTTCGATGATTGGTGTGATTTGCTTGGGATTTGCCTCAATTCCGCGCTGGGTCACTATGTATCCCAGGAACTCACCCGAGGTGACGCGGAAGGAACATTTGGTTGGATTAAGTTTCATGCCGTATTTGTTAAGAGTTTGGAAGCATCTTCGGAGATGACCGATGTGATCCTTGGCTACTGAGGATTTTACCAGCATATCATCAATGTAGACCTCCATGGTATGTCCAATCTGCTCGGCGAACATTTTGTTCACGAGCCGTTGGTAAGTTGCTCCCGCGTTTTTTAGACTTTGTAATAGTAGGTCCCTCTATCAGTTATGAAAGCTATTTTTTCTCGGTTATCGGAGTGCCTAGCGATCTGATTATAGCCCGAGAATACGTCCATGACTGACTGTAATTCATTTCCCGCAGTGGCCTCGATGACCTGATCAATACGGAGAAGGAGAAAACTGTCTTTTGGGCCAGCTTTGTTGAGGTCGGTAAAATCCACACGGACTCTCCATTTTGCGCTCTTCTTTTTGACGACTACTGGGTTAGCCAGCTAGTTCGGGTATTTTACCTCGGTGATTGATCCTGAAGCTGTTAACCGGTTTATTTCTTCGTTGACAGGTGTTGCGCGCTACAGACCGAGCTTGCGACGTTTTTGCTTGATTGGTTTGAAGGTTAGATCCGTGTTTAACTCGTGGCTAGTTACCGACGGGTCTATCCCAGGTATATTCTCGCCTGGCCATATGAAACCACGAGCTCGTTTCTGATGTTGGGCTCAAGGTCGGCATCAATACCGACGCACTGCTCCAAATCTCTAGAGTCGATCTTTGTTTGGATCATGAGCTCACAGCTCAGGTTATCACGAAGATCAACATTGCTCGAGATTGTCGAACTAATATTGAGGCAACTTGAAGATTTGCGCAACTTATGCTCCAATAGGAAACATGTGCAGGACATCTTTTGATCTCCCTGGATGGTGCATGTCCCACTGAAGGTGGGGAATTTGAGGCATTGGTAGTAGGTTGATGCTACCGCTCTCATTAAATGCAGCCACGGTGTCCCGAGGATTAGGTTGTATATCGCAGGCTTTTTGATAATTTGGAATTTCACTACCTTTGCCGTGTGTCCGATGTATACAACTAACTTGGTGGTGCCAATCGTCAGTGTGGTATCACCAGCAAAACCCGTGAGTGGAGCTACCCATGTCGATCAAAACTCGGCTAATTTCGCAATCAATGACCCTGAGCTGTATAACCAGTGGATCGTTGTGAGGGTGATCTAACCCCTTGGCGTCGTCCATGGTGAAGGTGATATTTTCTTCACTCCTGACCTCAGATTCGTTGTTCGACCCGTGCTGCCACTGGAGCGAGGTCCCGGGCTTACGTTCATGCAGCTTGAGTGACCGTACCAAATCGTTGCATGAGAGAAGGCCGCACATAATCATGCCAACTACCCGTCTTGGTGGGGGAGGTGAAGGATCCTGACCTTGTTCTTGGTGCCTTTGTGAGGATTCAGATCGGTTCTAATTAGATTCCTGTCGCTGGCCATCATCCCATTTTTTCGAGGGAGATCTATGTCGTTCGCTGTCTTGGCCGTCACTCGTTTGTCGATCTCCCCCAAAACGACCTCGATATCCGGACTGTTGCCTCCTACCCCCTCTTCCACGGGTGGAGTTTCTTCGATAGCCCTGTTGATCGCCGAACTTAATCTCCCCTTTTTGATACTGGGCAAGGAGGGTGTCATGGAATTGTCGATAATGTGAGGTCGGGTGTCCCGTGGCCTGGTGGAAATCACAGAATGTTTGGGGATCTTTCATCTCTCCAAGGCGCTGCCATTTGTTCCACGGGGGCGGTTGTGCCGTGGGTTTGTCATTACTGATTGGTTCATTTATGACGAACGAAGTTACTTCCTTCCCCCTGTCACCTTGGTAGCTTGCATCGTAATGCTGGCTTGGTTCACGATTCTCCCGAGCTCGATCCTTAGAGATCGGTGTTTTCTGGGCTTGCTTCCTTGTCAAAGCAGCCCGCTCTTCTTCTACTTCAATATATAAGGTAGCGCGGTGCAACGCGTCCTCTAAAGTGCGCGGCCATTCCAGCTTTATATTCTCTATAAACGCGGATTTGAACCAGAGACCATTTTTTAAAGCAGATAGGGCTGCGCATCGGTCACGGCAGCCCGGGAAACTATCGTTTTGAACCTATCGATGTAGGATTGCAACGACTCTTGTCGACCCTAAGTTATTGCCCATAGGTTGGCGTTTGATGTATCGCGCTGGATATACATTGAATAATACTTCAGAAAGGCAGTGGAGAGCTGACGGAAGTTACCAATTGAGTATGTTTCAAATTGGGAGAACCATGTTAGTGCGGAGCCCACTAAATTTTCAAAAAATGCTTTCCATTGCAATATTGAAGGCAGTCAGATACTGGATAGGATCAGAGTTTCCTGCATATGGAGCAAGCTTAAGTTTCCCGGACTGCTGGACCCGGGTGCTAGAGATTTGGATTAAGAACAAGGTGTTCTGGGTCTCCTGCAGCACGCGGTCGATTTCTGGTGCTAGACTGGTGGCCTGATGAACTTTGGATGTCATCTCTCGGAGAGTCGCTTTCATTATTTCGAATTCATGATTCCGACGTTGTTCTTGTTCCATTCTTTGGAAGACTTCCGGATACGAGTTTCGTGTTGGCTCGGTTACTGGTCAGGGAAGTAGTTGGATGGGCTCGTTAATCGTCGGCTGTGGTAGATCGTCGGTGGAGTTTCTATGTGCTCGCTGAACGGTACGATCGACGAGGTCACGATATAGTTCGGCTATCATCTCGTCGGAAATGAGTCCAGACGCTGTAGTTAATTTTGGATTTAACTGCTGGCGTATTATTTCCGGGGAGGGAGTCCGAGGTGCTCCCATTGGCTCTTTCCCGGGTGCGTGTTGTTGTACTTCGGTTGGTATCTGTCCTGTCATTGCTGATCTATTATTTGTGTATAGAAAAATTCTCTTTGCCCCTCTCTCTAGCGCTAATTGTTGGAGGATAAAATCACAACAAGTTTATTTATGAGATAGGTCGAGATTTTCGTTGAGTAGAATAGAGTTCGAAATAGTAATCAGGTCGGTATTGGCTTGAAGAGACTGAGTTCGGTGTAGTAATAAGGTCAGGATTTAACTCGAGGAAATAGAGTTCGGTAAAAAGATAGTTTTTTTGGAGATATAAGTGTATGTATTCTTTTCCTTTTATTTTTCGATCTCCTTTACAATAAATGAAATGGGTGTACTTATAGTAAAGACTTAGATGGTTGTTCTCTTGAACCCGATGCCCGAACTGATACGTGGCCAGGGCGGTTGGTTTCTTGGGCTTGTCATAAATGGGCCTGGATGATTAATGGGCCGAGCTGATTTGTGGAGAGGGTTTGCTAAACCCACCTCCAACAAAACAAGGCTACCACTGAGAAAGAGGAGGCAACCTCAACATCTTTGAACTAGCTAGCTAAGAGAAGCGAAGACCCAAAGCTAAACTCGAAAGAGAGAAGCTCCAAACCGGGAGGGCAAGGGAAAGACAAGAGAGATTATACAAAGATAAACCCAAAATTAATACAAGCAAGCAGTAATTTCAATTGTCAAGTCCGGACGTCGCCATGATCCAAAATTTTGGAATGACTTAATCGCTCAGAAAATTATTCGGATTTTAACTGCGTCTCGAATTCGAACGTCGCCATGATCCGAAATTTTAGAATGAGTTAACCGCTCAGAAATTATCCGGATTTTGACAAAGTGTCGAATCCGGACGTCGCCATGATCCGAAATTTTGGAATGAGTTAACCGCTAAGAAAATTATCCGAATTTCGACTACGTTTTGAATCCGGACGTCACCATGCTCCGAAATTTTGGAATGAGTTAACCGCTAAGAAAATTATCTGGATTTTGACTGCGTGTCAAATCCGGACGTCGCCATGATCCGAAATTTTATAATAAGTTAACCGCTCCTAAAATTATCTGGATTTTGACTATGTGTCGAATCCAGACGTCGCCATGATCCAAAATTTCAGAATGAGTTAACCGCTAAGAAAATTATCCAGATTTTGACTATGTGTCGAATTCGGACGTCACCGTGATCCAAAATTTCGGAATGAGTTAACCGCTCAAAAAATTATCTGGATTTTTTTACTACGTGTCGAATCCAGACATCGACATGATCCAAAATTTTGGAATGAGTTAACCGCTCAGAAAATTATCCAGAGTTTCACTGCGTGTCGAATCCGGAAGTCACCATGATTGAAAATTTCGGAATATGTTAACCGCTCAGAAAATTATCTGGAATATTTCGAATCCATACGTCGCCATAATCCGAAATTTTGGAATGACTTAACCCGCTCAGAAAAATATCTGAATTTTGACTACGTGTCGAATCCAGACGTCGCCATGATCCAAAATTTTTGAATGAGATAATCGCTCAGAAAATTATTCGGATTTTGACTGCGTGTCAAATCTGGAAGTTGCCGTGATCCAAAATTTTGGAATGAGCTAACCGCTTAGAAAATTATCCAGATTATAACAACATGTCGAATCCGGAAGTCACCATGATCCAAAATTTTGGAATGAGTTAACCGCTCAGAAAATTATCCGGATTTTGACTGCGTGTCAAATCCGGAAGTTACCGTGATCCAAAATTTTGAAATGAGTTAACCGATCAGAAAAATATCCAGATTTTGACTACGTGTCAAATTCGGATGTCGCCATGATCCAAAATTTTGGAATGAGTTAACCGCTCACAAAATTATTCAGATTTTGCTACGTGTCGAATCCGGAAGTCGCCATGATCCAAAATTTTGGAATGAGTTAAACACTCAGAAAATTATCCTAATTTTGATTACGTGTTGAATCCAGACGTCGTCATGATCCAAAATTTCAGAATTAGTTAACCACTAAGAAAATTATCTGGATTTTGACGTGTCGAATCCGAATTTCGCCATGATCCAAAATTTCATAATTAGTTAACCGCTCAGAAAATTATCTGGATTTTGACTACGTTCGAATCCAGACGTCGCCATGATCCAAAATTTCAGAATGAGTTAACCGCTAAGAAATTTATCCGGATTTTGATGTGTCGAATCTGGATTTCGCCATGATTATAAATTTCGGAACTAGTTAACCGCTCAGAAAATTATCTGGATTCTAACTACGTGTCGATTCTGGACGTTGAAATGATCCAAAAATTTGGAATGAGTTAACCAATCAGAAAATTATCCAGATTTTGACTACGTGTCGAATCTAGACGTCGCCATGATACAAAATTTTGGAATGAGTTAACCGCTCACAAAATTATCTGGATTTTGACTACATGTCGAATCCGGACGTCAATATGATCCAAAATTTCAGAATGAGTTAACCGCTCAGAAAATTATCTGGATTTTGACTACGTGTCGAATCCGGAAGTCGCCATGATCCAAAATTTTGGAATGACTTAACTGCTAAGAAAATTATCCGGATTTTGACAATGTGTCGAATTTGGACATCGCCATGATCCAAAATTTTGGAATGAGTTAACCGCTCAGAAAATTATCTCGATTTTGACTACGTGTCGAATCCGGATGTCGCCATGATCCAAAATTTCGGAATGAGTTAACCGCTTAGAAAATTATTCTAATTTTGACTGCATTTTGAATTCGGAAGTTGCCATGATCCAAAATTTTGGAATGAGTTAACTGCTCAGAAAATTATTCGGATTTTGACTACGTGTCGAATTCGGAAGTCGCCATGATCCAAAATTTTGGAATGAGTTAACCGCTGAGAAAATTATCCAGATTTTGACTACGGCTCGAATCCAGAAGGGTCCATGATCCAAAATTTCAAAATGAGTTAAACGCTCAGAAAATTATCCGGATTTTGACGTGTCGAATATTGATTTCGCCATGGTCCAAAATTTTGGAATTAGTTAACTGCTCAGAAAATTATCTTGATTTTGACTACGTGTCAAATCCAGAAGTCACCATGATCCAAAATTTTGGACTGAGTCATCCGCTCAGAAAATTATCTGCATTTTGACTACGTGTCAAATCCGGCTGTCGCCATTATCCAAAATTTCAGAATGAGTTATGCGCTCAGAAAATTATTCGGATTTTGATTGCATGTCGAATCTGAAAGTTGCCATGATCCAAAATTTTGGAATGAGTTAACCACTCAGAAAAGTATCCGGATTTTGATTACGTATCGAATCCATACCTCGTCATTATCCGAAATTTTGGAATGAGTTAACCGCTCAGAAAATTATCGGGATTTGACTATGTATCGAATCCAGACGTCGCCATGATTCAAAATTTCTGACAGAGGTAACCGTTCAGAAAATTATCCGGATTTTGACTACGTGTCGAATCCGAACGTCGCCATGATCTGAAATTTTGGAATGAGTTAACCGCTCAGAAAATTTTCTAGATTTTGAGTACGTATCGAATCAGACGTCGCCATGATCCAAAATTTCAGAATGAGTTAAACGCTCAGAAAATTATCCTGATTTTGACTACGTGTCGAATCCGGAAGTCGCCATGATCCAAAATTTTGGAATGAGTTAACCGCTCAGAAAATTATCTGGATTTTGACTACGTGTTGAATCCAGAAGTCGCCATGATCTGAAATTTTGGAATGAGTTAACCGTTCAGAAAATTATCTGGATTTTGACTACGTGTCGAATCCGGATGTCGCCATGATCCAAAATTTTGGAATGAGTTTACCGCTTAGAAAATTATTCGGATTTTGACTACGTGTCGAATTCGGACGTCGTCATAATCCAAAATTTCAGAATGAGCTAACCGCTGAGAAAATTATTCGGATTTTGACTATGAATCGAATCCGGACGTCGCCATGATCTAAAATTTCTGAATGAGGTAACCGCTCAAAAAATTATCCAGATTTTGTCTGCATATCGAATCCAGACGTCGCTAAGAACCGAAATTTTAGAATGAGTTAAACGCTCAGAAAATTATCATGATTTTGACTACGTGTCGAATCCGGAAGTTGCCATGATCTGAAATTTTGGAATGAGTTAACCGCTCAGAAAATTATCTGGATTTTGACTACGTGTCAAATCCTGAAGTCCCCATGATCCGAAATTTTGAAATGAGTTAACCGCTCAGAAAGTTATTTGGATTTTGACTACGTGTCGAATCCGGACTTCGCCATGATCCAAAGTTTTGGAATGAGTTAACCGCTCAGAAAAGTATCCGGATTTTGACTACGTGTCGAATTCCGATGTCACCATGATCCAAAATTTTGGAATGAGTTAACCGCTAAGAAAATTATCCTGATTTTGACTACATGTCGATTTCGGACGTCGCCATAACCCGAAATTTTGGAATGAGTTAACCGCTCAGAAAATTATCCGGATTTTGACTACGTGTCAAATCCGAACGTCGCAATAATCCGAAATTTTGGAATGAGTTAACTGCTCAGAGAATTATCTGGATTTTGATTACGTGTCGAATCCGGACGTCGCAATGAACCAAAATTTAGGAATGAGTTAACCGCTCAGAAAATTATTCGGATTTTGACTGCATGACGAATCCGGACGTCGCCATGATCCAAAATTTTGGAATGAGTTAACCGCTCAGAAAATTATCCGGATTTTGACTATGTGTCGAATCCGGACGTTGCCATGATCCAAAATTTCTGTATGAGTTAAACGCTCAGAAAATTATCCGGATTTTGACTACGTGTCGAATCCGGACGTCCCCATGATCCAAAATTTCTGAATAAGTTAACCGCTCAGAAAGTTATTCGGATTTTGACAAATTATTGATTAAATAACAAGAAATTATAAATGATTTTCTGAACGGTTAACTTATTCTGAAATTTTTACAAATTATTGATTAAATAACGAAAAATTGTAAATGATTTTTAATGATTTAACATAAATTCTTAATTCATAACATAGGATTTAAGAAAGATATTTTTATATCATTAGTTCAATAACATCTTATTTTAGAAAAAATCAAAATCCTCCCAAATTTTTAATTCAATATACCTAATTTTCAAATAAAATAAATATATGTTATGTTATTATTAATTAGATTGTACTGCCCGTCCATGCAATATGGTGGTGTTATGTTTCCAAAACTCAAAATCCACTTTACAACATTTAAAATTGGTGTTATGTTTTCTTCTTATCAATCTTTTTTATGTAATTGTATTTAAAGGATATATAATATGCAACAAAAATAAGGTAGTTAAAATTGAAATATGAATTTAACATGTTCCATATAACATTTCTAGTTTTTAGGGAGATATTTAAAGATGAATGAGTGATAAGCTTGAAATTTCATCAACGGAAATATTTTTAAGTTTTCATAAATGATCTATAGGATTATAGAAAACATAGGATAGGAACAGCTCATAATAGCGTAGGTTAAGGAGTATATATTCTCTCATTAATCGTGTATATCTTTTTTCCTTTTCTACATGTATTATCTCTGTATATAAGCAGAGCTGCACATATCAATAATATACACAATTCATAATATTCAATATGGTATCAGAGCACAAATAGGGTTTACCTATTTTTTTTCTTCTTCTATTCTTTTCTTTCTTCTTCCGCCGCCTCTCTCCCTACTTTTTTTTTATTTCGTTTTCTCTGTTTCTCTCTTTTGATCTCATCAAGATGTCTGACTCTACTGCTGAAAGGACCTCTGTTTTCAATACACAGGATCCACAGAGCACGCTTTTATTAGTAAACATGTCAAGTGTGACAAAACTCACCAGTCTCAACTATTTGATATGGAGTAGATAGGTTAGAGCTCTCCTAGAGGGTCATGAACTGCAGCACTTCATAGAACCAACCAACTCAGCACCACCAGAGACCGTTCAGACCAATGGCATTTCAGCCCCCAATCCCGCCTATGCACCATGGAGAAGACAGGATCGCCTTCTCTACAGTTCTATCATTGGAGCCATCTCACTTCCCGTTCAATCTATGGTTTCCAGTGCGACCACCACCAGAGAAGTGTGGGACATGCTAGCGATGACCTTTGGTAATCCTACTAGAGGTCACATACGTCAACTAAAATTCCAGATCAAACAGTGTGTCAAAGGTAACAAGTCTATTAGTGAATATCTACGCTCCATCAAATCAAAAGCCGATGATCTTGCACTCTTGGGCAAACCAATGGATCCCGAGGATCGAACGGAACAAATTCTTGCTGGGCTTAGTGAAGACTATAAACCAGAGATTGATGCCATCAATGGACGAGACACGCCTATCTCTTACTCTGAGCTTCACGAACGGCTTCTTAATCGTGAAGGTATGATTCTTTGCTCCGAATCACCAACTGTCACTCCAATGGTGGCAAATGTGGTTGACATAGATCGAGTCAACAAGGAAGAACCGCCAACACCTATCATCCTACACCACAGCGTTCCAACAACAACCACAACAACAATCAACGTCGGTTCTCTAAACAGTATATGGGCCGTTGTCAAGCTTGTGGAACTCAAGGCCATAGCGCAAAGTTCTGTCTTGAGTTCCGTATGGTTTGAGGATCGGTTCCCAATCAGCCTATGCACCCACAATACCGGCCCAATCAAAACTGGCAGCCTACTCCTCAATACCAACAGTGGCGACCAAGTGCAAACAATGCGATCATGTCCGACGCATCCACCTGGCTTCTGGATTCCGGAGCCTCCCACCACATGACCTCGGACTTAACAAATCTTGCCATGCATAATCCATATAGTGGAGGAGATGATGTACTTCTGGGTGATGGTTCCGGTTTACAAATCTCACACTCAGGTTTCCTCTCTTTACCATCTTATACTAAACCTTTTTTTCTTAATAATGTTCTATGTGTTCCATCACTTGAGAAAAATTTACTATCGGTTTTTCAATTATGTACAACTAATCGTGTTGCTGTCACATTTACTCCCACATATTTTCAGGTGAGGGATCTGCAAACGGGAACACTTCGTCTCGAGGGCACGCCCAAGGGTGGAACCTATCAATGGCCGAAGACAACCTCATTGCACCCTCCATCTCTTGCTTTTGCGTCTGCTGTGAAAACCTCCATAACGGATTGGCATTCACGTTTGGGGTCATCCCGCTTCTTCTATTCTTCACAAAGTTATTTCTCAATTTAATTTACCTACTGTTTCAAATGCTTTAATGGCTCAGCCATGCTTTTCTTGTTCGATTAATAAGATGCACAAGTTGCCCTTTCAAAATTCCACTCTTCGATCCACTCATCCTCTTGATATTATTTTTTCGGATGTGTGGACTTCACCACTAATTTCAATCGATGGTTTTAAATACTACGTTATTTTTGTAGACCACTATACTAGATACACATGGTTGTATCCCTTAAAACAAAAATTACAAGTCTTTGATGTATTCACACGGTTTAAAGCATTGGTTAAAAATCGATTTCAAACCAAGCTTAGAACCCTATACTCCGATAATGGGGGTGAATACATTGGCTTAGCCGCTTTTCTTGCATCTCATGGGATATCCCATATGACGAGTCCACCACATACGCCAGAACATAATGGTATCGCTGAGCGTCGTCATCGACATATTGTAGAAACGGGTCTTTCCCTTCTATCTCACGCGTCTATACCTAAGTCCTTTTGGACTTATGCGTTTGCAACGGCTGTTTATTTAATTAATAGGATGCCGACATTGGTTTTAGATTTTAACAATCCTTTTCAAAAGCTCCATGGTCATCCTCCGAATTTTGAAAAATTAAAAATATTTGGTTGCTTATGTTTTCCTTGGATACGTCCATATGCGTCGCATAAGCTTGATGCTAGATCGACACCATGTGTCTTTCTTGGATACTCCTTGACACAAAGCGCCTATTTTTGTTTTGATAGAGAGACATCTCGAATTTATACATCACGTCATGTTGTGTTTCACGAAAATGTTTTTCCCTTTTCGGTAAATGTTTCTACACATGATGCTGATGATGTCCTCGGGATTTCAAAATCAACCATCTCCTATAACTACTATCTTACCGAGAATTTCTCCCCCTCCGTCTCAACCCACTCTCACTCCCACTTTAATACCAACACCGGCTGAATCTGCCCCGGTACCCACTACAACACTAGCTGAAACCTCACCGGTACCTACTACACTACCGGCTGAACCCTCACCGGGTCAAACAACAACACCTCACTCATTATCTCTCGGAACCAACACCATAAATTCTTCCTCATCATCGGAGTCTTCTTTCTCTTCTCAACCGTCCCCACCACCAGCTCCGCTACCACCACCAGCCCCGCTACCACCACCAGCTCCTGCAGTACCTACTCGCCAAAGTACTAGGACCCGCAAACCAGTTCAAAAACTAAACCTTCATACCACTGTCAAACAAGCAACTGAGATACCTCCTACCACCGTAGCTCAAGCTCTTAAAAGCCCTCATTGGCGCAAGGCAATGAGTGATGAGTACAATGCTCAAACAGGACACCGAACATGGGATCTTATTGAATTAACAAAATGTTTCTAACAATGTCAATGTTATAGGTTGCAGGTGGATATTCACTATCAAAAGAAATGCTGATGGAACCATTGCTCGCTACAAAGCACGTCTCGTTGCCAAGGGATTTACTCAACGTCCCGGTATCGATTACCATGACACGTTCAGCCCAGTAGTCAAACCTGCCACTATCCGTTCAGTTCTAAGTGTTGCGGTCTCCTACAATTGGCCTCTCCGGCAACTCGATGTCAACAATGCATTTCTTCAAGGGACTCTTCAAGACGAAGTATATATGGCACAACCACCGGGTTTTATAGATAAGGATAATCCCACTGCCGTTTGTAAACTGCGAAAAGCCATTTACGGACTCAAACAAGCTCCCCGAGCGTGGTACAATGAGCTCCGTAATTTTTTTCTCCACTTGGGTTTCTCTAACTCTTTGGCCGATGCATCACTCTTCATCTACAATAATCAGGGAGTACTTATTTATATGCTTGTGTATGTTGATGACTTGATTATTACAGGAAATAATCCACCTCATACAAATAAATTTATTGATTTACTATCTAAGCGTTTCTCATTGAAAGATCTTGATGAATTACCTTTCTTTCTTGGCATGGAAGTCACTAGAACCAAAGAAGGTCTTCATCTCACGCAAACTCGTTATATTGCAGATCTTTTACATCGGCTGCAAATGGACACATGCAAGCCTATCTCCACGCCAATGTGTCCAAACTCGACACTCATGCTCCACACGGGCACTGTCTTTGCTGATGCCACATAATATCGTTCTGTAGTCGGGAGTCTCCAATATCTATCTCTAACTCGACCTGATATTTCTTTCCCTGTTAACAAATTATCTCAATTTATGCATCACCCAACTATTGATCATTGGACTGCTGTCAAACGTATTTTACGCTATCTTGCAGGCACGATGACGAAAGGGATTTTGCTACGTCGCAACAACAAGATGATGCTTCATCTTTTACCGATGCTGACTGGAGAGGAAACAAAGATGATTATACATCCACAAGTGCTTACATCGTATATCTTGGACATCATCCAATCGCTTGGTCTACGAAGAAACGAACCGGCGTGGCGAGGTCGTCTACCGAAGCCGAATAAAGATCACTTGCAGCCACAACATCAGAATTATGTTGGATCAAGTCACTTTTCATGGAACTAGGTGTCCCGCTACAAACACAACCAGTCATATATTGTGATAACGTGGGAGCCACATACCTAGCCGCCAACCCGGTATTTCACTCTCGAATGAAACACATTGTGTTGGATTATCATTTTGTTCATCAATTTATTCAGTCTGGTCAACTCCGTGTAACTCATGTCTCAACCGATGATCAACTAGCCGATGCCCTCACAAAACCACTACCAAGACCACGCTTTGATAAGTTATGTTTCAAGATTGGACTGTGGAACCCCCGTCCATCTTGAAGGGGTGTATAGGATTATAGAAAACATAGGATAGAAACAGCTCATAATAGCGTAGGTTAAAGAGTATATATTCTCTCATTAATCGTGTATATCTCTTTTCCTTTTCTACATGTATTATCTCTGTATATAAGCAGAGCTGCACATATCAATAATATACACAATTCATAATATTCAATATGATCCTCTATTGATAAGACTATTCGAAATCGTCTACTCTCGCTCTACTCTACAACTAAAGGTCATAATTGCAACCTCCTTGCCGTATGCGTCATAACGTTGGTGTAAGCTCGGATCATTTTCTCCTTCGTGTTATGTTTTTAACATTTTCTGGGGTTTTCATGCTTTATTTTTTTTTTCAATTCTTTAGACTTTCTACATAGCACTTTTTTTTTAATATCACATTTCAGCAAAAAATCATGAAATTTTAAAAATAATTTTATTAATTTATTTATATATTAAAAATATAATTAAATATCTGATTAAACAGAATTTAACCAATGACTAAATATACTCTATAATAGAAAACATCATATATTGTAAAGAAAAAACCTTTAAAACATTATACACTGAATTAGAGCGAGTATGATGTTGTGATTTGTATTTCAGGTGTAACTAGTCAATTGTAAAAAGGTAGCACACGTGTGAAGGGTTTCGAGTATATTCTTGCACCATCGTTTCTAACTTGATAGGAGGGTTTACAAAAATGGGCCATCTTTTAAGGCCTAATAAAAGGCCCAAAAAGTTCTCTGAAATATATTTCGACCTAACCCTTATTTAGACGCATCCAAATATAATAACAAACTTATCCCTTTCCCTTCAGCTTTTTTTCATCTAAAGGTCCAATTAGCGCTTCGGGTTCTCAAGCCCAAATCTCAATCTCAATCTTTCTCTCTCCTCGCCGGAGATCGACTCGATTCCACCATCACCACCGTGCCTTTTGCCGGAGATTTTCCTTCCGCCTCCTCTATTTCACGACGTAGAGCTTTAATTTCACCCTTTCTCGCAGGTATTGTTCTCGAAACCCTAACCCTTGAATTTCAATTTCGCCTCTTTTTTCTCTTTGGGATCTGTTTTGGGGATTTTGTGAATTTTCGCTCGATTATCTCGTAAATAGTTTCGTGCTGTTTCTTGTCTGTGAAAGTGTCAGCTTGGATCTACTCATTCTCAAAATAATTCGACTCATACGCCAATTTTACTGGGTAGAAAAGTTCTTAGGTTCTTTTTAGGAGCCAAGTTTAAAACTTTTTGGTTTGACTCATGGAGGCAAATAAATTTTGAAAAAAAAACTCGAATTGTTTGTTTCTGTTAGTTTTAATCTAAAATGGTTAGAAAAAGGCCGATCTTTGTTTTATAGAATTCTGTGTTAGACGAAAACATTCAATCTCGTTGTTGTTGTTGAACCTTGTAATCTGGGCTCTTGCTTTTGATTTGCAGCCCATGTTTGATCGACTCTTAGTACCTTTAAAAACTCCAGATCTGTTTTTTTCTTCTTTATGTTGGATCTACTCAATGGCCTAAAATACCGATTTTGCCCCTGTTATTTACCATGGGTCGATAGGCCCAACCCCAACTATTAAATATATTTAGTAGTTCCGTCCATGTGACTTCTATTTTTTTATATTGTGTCCGAATCATGTGGTGTGGGCTTAATTGTTATTATTACTTGTAATAACGTTTTGTGTTGTTCTGTAGTCAGAAGATGGACACAGCTATCGAGGTATACAATGACACTGAAATGAGATCACCAGAAACACAACTAATCAAGCGACGTAAGAAGAAGTCAAAGGTGTGGGAACATTTCACAATTGAGACTGTTGAACCAAATTGCAGAAGGGCTTTTTGCAAAGGATGTAATCAGAGCTTTGCTTACAGCAATGGTGCTAAAGTGGCTGGTACTAGTCATCTTAAGCGTCATATTGCTAAAGGAACATGTCCTGCACTTCCCCATCAAACTCAAGACAATGACAGCAACCAACTGATGACTCCTTACACTCCCAAGAGTGATACTCCGAGAAGGCGTTACCGGACTCAGAACAATAGTCCTTTTGTTGCGTTTAATCAGGATAAGTGTCGCCAGGAGATTGCGAAGATGATAATCATGCATGACTATCCTCTTCACATGGTTGAGCACCCGGGGTTCGTTTCGTTTGTGCAGAGTCTTCAGCCGCATTTTGATGCTGTGAGCTTCAACAATGTTCAAGGAGATTGTGTGGCCACGTATCTCTCGGAGAAGCAGAGTGTCATGAAGACTTTAGAAGAGATTCCTGGACGGTTCTGTTTGACGTTGGACTTCTGGACGTCTAAGCTAACTCTTGGGTATGTTTTCATAACTGGTCATTTCATTGATAATGATTGGAAGATACAGAAGAAGCTTCTCAATGTTTTGATGGAACCGTATCCAGAATCTGATGAAGCTTTGAGTCTTGCTGTTGCTAATTGTGTTTCTGAATGGGGTCTCGAGGGAAAGTTGTTTTCCGTTGCCTTCAACCATCTGGCGAGTAGCACCGCGGTTGAAAATATCAGACCTCTGCTATGTATCAAGAACCCTGAGATTTTAGATGGTCAGTTGGTAATAGGGAATTGCGTTGCACGAACATTTAGTAGCCTTGCTAAAGATGTGCTGGAGAAAGGAAAAGATGTGATCAAGAAGGTCCGGGACAGTGTGAAGCATGTGAAAACCTCAGAGTCTCATGAGGAGAGGTTTGTTGAGCTTAAGGAACAGCTTCAAGTTCCTAGCGATAAGGTGCTTTCTCTTGATGATCAGACCCAATGGAACACAACGTATAAGATGCTTGTGGCTACTTCAGAATTGAAGGAAGTGTTCTCTTGCTTAGACACTGCTGATCCTGACTACAAGCAACCTCCTTCAGCTGAGGATTGGAGGCAAGTGGAAGCACTTTGCTCATTCCTGAAGCCTCTTTTCGAAGCAGCCTCCACTCTTCAATCTACTGAAAACCCGTCTGCTGTTACGTTCTTTCATGAAGTGTGGAAAACACAGTCAGATCTGTCTCGTGCAATAGCTGGAGAGGATCCTTATGTCGCAGGTATTGCTAAAACCATGAAAGAGAAGGTTGACAAGTACTGGAGAGACTGTAGCTTGGTTTTGGCAATGGCGGTTGTGATGGATCCTCGGTTCAAGATGAAGCTCGTCGAGTTCAGTTTCTCCAAGATATTCGGAGAAGACTCAGGGAGGAACATCAAGACTGTTGATGATGGGATCCACGAGCTCTTCAGCGAATACATGGCGCTCCCGTCACCGCTAAATCCAACATCCGAAGGTGGGAAAGTGGATGGATTGTCGGATTTTGACACCTACATAATGGAGACGACAGGGCAGAATCTGAAATCAGAGCTGGACCAGTACCTCGATGAAACTCTACTTCCTCGGGTTCAGGAGTTTGATGTTCTTGACTGGTGGAAACAGAACAAGCTCAAGTACCCGACATTGTCGAAGATGGCTAGAGACATTCTCTCGATCCCGGTCTCAGCTGCAGCCTTTGACTATGTCTTCGACATTGAACCGAGGGAGATGGATGAGTACAAGACATCACTGAGGCCTGAGACTGTGGAGGCTCTGATTTGCGCAAAGGAATGGCTTCTTGAGAGTGTTGCTTCTTCTTCTTCTGCAGCTGCGCAAGTGTCAAATGCTATCATCAAAGCTGAAGCATAGGTGGGACTTTGCTTCATTATCTTTAAACTGTTGTTGTTTTCTCGAAGTTTATGTCTTTTGTGGTTAGTCTTAAACCCATCGTGTGATTTGCTATTAGGAACTTGTTTCTTTAATCTATATCTACTGCACATTTTAAGATGCTCCTTCTCAGATCGTGACTGTGCAGGGATCTCCTCAAACCGATCGTCTAGTTCCAAAACTGAAACTGTTCATTTTAACAATTTTACAACCCATTCAAGTTTATAAAAAAAATCTAAAATCTACACAAAAATCAAAAACTAAAAGAGTCAAAAACTATTTTAAACATTCATGAGTCATAACCTTTGTTTGGTTTTACATCAGAAAACAACGAAATACAAAAAGTTGTACTTGCAGAAAATAGAGAGCAGTTAATGAACTTGGGGGTGTCAAATAGAAAATAGAGAGCAGTTTATAAGTTGTACTTGCAGAAGAATGTAAACACATAAGTAAATTTGAGTATGAAACATTCAAGGCTAATTTTGCGTAAATAAAAGATAGACCGAACCTTAATTGGGTGTAATTTAGGATTAAAAAATACAAAATAGTATTCCCAAGAAATATGAATCAATTTACCATACACAAATTGTGCCAGGATAGAAAAACCAACCAAAATGCAAGAAGTTGTACATGACTAGTCGGTCCTATAATCTAACCCAAAGCTGACAAGAGAGAACACATTATTTATCATCACTCAGGAGTCAAATATTCACACAACAATAGTCAAACCTCAAAAGAGGCTCTCTTCTTTTACATGTCGCTGAGACTGCAATAAAGAAAAGCGACAATAGTCAGGAAGCAAAACTGTCGCTGAAAACTGGTCGCTTATTATTCCAGCGACACCCTGTCTTGTATAACATGATCTTTCTCATTATTGATTTTTGCATTTATTGTCGTTTTGCTTCTTGCTGCTCTGTCGCAGTCTCAGCGACATGTAAAAGAACACACCCGTAACTGTTAGAGAGTAAAAAATGGAGAAGACTAGATATATATATATATATATATATATATTTGTAAAGAGAAGAGAAGATAAGAGAATCTATTATGAATGATTATATCAGAAGTTGTACATCCTAAATTAAATACACAAATATACACCAATGATTCAATAGTTTTGAAGCTTCATCACTCTAAAATACTAAAAAGACCAAAGGTCTCTCATTGTATAACATAGATATTTTCATTTAACTCTCATTGTAAGAAACTTAAGTAAACGAATATTTATACAATAATCTAACACACTGTATGAAGCATGATGTGAAATGCCAGATTTACTCGGACAACAACCAAACTTAGAATGCTTGTAAGATTGTGAGGATGATGTAGCATGATGTAGAATGATTGCATGAAGCATGATGTAGGTTAGAATGCTTGTAAGATTGTGAGGATGTTTAGAATGATCACCAAGGGTTTAATTAGAGCATAACACAAACAAATAAATTCAAGATTCAAGGAAAAACTACAATAATCTGTAGGAAATATACATACACAGAAAACTCTTAAGTTATATTCATTTAATAAAATGAGAGATCTTATGATGCATTCAAGCAAATAACCAATGGTGAAGCTGTGGGTTAAAATAAATACCATGCAACATTAGACAAATAAATCAAGTCACGAGTGTTAAGCATAATTAAATTTGCGTTTCAAACACTCAAGACCTAGCTAGGTCCAAAGTCATCAACAACGAATTGCAACTGTATAATGAACAACTTAAACATCTCAATCGGTCTTAACAAAGAATAACCAATAGAAAATTGGGCAACTATAGACATGACTAATTCTATAATCTAATACAAAGGTAAAAAGATACAGAAAACATTGTTTATCGACAAAACTAACAAGTCGTATAATCAAATAACAACGCATAGAATATTCTTTTCTAAAAACTTTATTGTTTACCTACAATAGCCATAATGGACAACACAACCCTTTAGATTAGCAATCAGATAATCAATGGAAGACACTTATAGTTAACTATAATAGTAAAAAACAGAAAACTTGATTTTGTTGATACACCATTTTCATAAACCTCTGGATTAGAGAGTCAACAAGTATTGTAACAAAGAGAATATTGGATATATAAAACATTTAGTCGACCTGAAGTGCAGACATGTACTGTAACACCCATCTCATCCTCTCTCAAGAACGGCATGTCACAAGCACTAACTTCTTACTCAAGTAACACCAATTCCAAGAATCAACTTTAGTAATCGAAAAATCCAAATCATAAATAACCAAAGAAATCCAATAAACGAATTAAACTAAATTTAACAGACGAATTTAAAAGAATAATAAAATTTAATAATAACTGCGTTGATCCCAAAATACCACAATAAGTCTCGCACATTCGACTACTCAACATGATCACCTGAAAGAAAAAAAAAAGAAGAGAAAAGGGTGAGTAACAAAGGAGTTACTCAATGAGGTATGGGATGCTAGGGGCAACACGCAAGTCAAACCCAGCTTACACCATAACCACGAGAGTCTAGATCTAGACATGAAGCAATCACGGCACCTAAAGCACCCAAGAATGCAAACAATGGCCCTATGCGAGTTAAGTGATCGCCCACCCTCCGAAGAGGCTTAACAAATTTATGGGATA
The DNA here is from genome assembly GCA_028015245.1 of Cardamine occulta. Taxonomy (NCBI): domain Eukaryota; kingdom Viridiplantae; phylum Streptophyta; class Magnoliopsida; order Brassicales; family Brassicaceae; genus Cardamine; species Cardamine occulta. The sequence continues at coordinate 9,852,384 of CM051381.1, forward strand.
GTGCCCAGTCACACCACCCTATGGACGCTTTATCGATCTTAAGGGCTACAGCTCGGCAGATAGACTTGCCGTCCGCACCCTCCCTCACACACGACTCCGGGTTATACCACAGTCTTCGTACTGCGTATCCCGCCCAAGTCCCCTAATACAGTACTATATATATATATCACAACACTAACACATCAACAGGCGAGTCAAACAATGTGTGAAATCATCTAAACATCTTATATCCGGTTTAACATGCAAGACACCGACTCGATCATAGAGACAATACACATTTAGGCGCTAAACTATTAATGGAAAGGTTAAGGAAAGTAAGAGATGCGCGGTTAGCCCTCACTTTAGCAATACGGTTGACTTCTCAGTGTAAAACTAGCAAAATTGGAGATCCGGTTCAACAACACTTCTCAGTCTGCAACGGTTTAGGCTTATCAATCAAGATTAATTTCTAAATAATAATTAGTTAATTAAATTATTTAGATTAAATCCAAAATTTCGAAACTCGATTTAATGGGTTAACATTGTCTTGGTATTTCTCTAATTAATTAATAAGGCCGGGTTTAATAACTAAATATAACCCAACTAATTATTTAATAATAAATCCCGAACTAATTTACTTCCCAAACCGATTCACGTATCTTTACTTGATTTGGTTTAATTGAATTTGGTAACACCCAACTACGTAACCGTGACTTTTGGTTACATAACTAAACCAATCCAATCTAATATTTAAATATTAGAAGTCAACTATACTATCTTACGTCAACATCTCCAGTATAATAATTCAACCCGGTTTAGAGAGCTAATTACGCGGAAGTGACATTTGGTTTAGTGGGTTTAAGTTGGTTCAATAATTAACAAAAATCAGCGCAGCTATTAACGATAGGCAAAATAAAAATCTCAAGTTGAGCATATATTGGAAGATTAGGGAATAAGATTTATACCCCACTGGAGAAATTGATTGCCGGAAACCCAATTTCAGAGAAGAAACTGGATATTTGACGGCGGAAGAGTCTCTCTCTTTCTTCACTTTCACCATGCTTATTATAACATTTCATGCTGCCACAAACGAATTAAAACAACAAAAATTAACAGCAGAAAGATATATATCTCCCAACTTAAAACCCATTCATTATACACCCAACAAAAATCATTCCCTGCCTTTATAATCCCACAATGTCTTTGGTACAGCCATTACAAGCAATGGTTGTAAGAATAACTCTATAACACCTAAAAATCTCCGGCTTAGGCTATTCCTGTAAGTAACACAAACAGAGACATACCCTCACCGAGACAATCAAGGACTCAAGATCACCAGCTTTAAATTCCCAAAACATGAAGCATCTAATATTTTGCACAACACGTAAATATACATGAACCAAGACTCGTTTAGGCCTAAGAGATCCAAGGATCATGTTCGAATCCTATTAAATTACCTTCTTAACGAACCCTAATACCAAGCAATTCATTATAATTCCTAATTACTAAAGATCTATTCTTCATTCACAGAAAATTAGGGGAATAAGATTTACAACCGGTTAAGTCAATCAAACCTCAGGAAATCTACTTCCGGAGAAGAAACGGGAGATTTTACGACTTCAGATTTCACTTTCATCACAACAAAATACTTCGACGTCACTGTCTCTTATCTTTGATTTCTCTCTCAAATTCGATCACTTGTATTCCAAGAAAATTGAAATTCGGGTGTATGTTTTTCTTCTCATAGACGAAATTAGGAAATAAGGAGAAGAATGGAGATGGATTTGAATTTCTGTGTATTTGAGAAACATGAAAAAGAAAGAAGTGATCTGCTTTCTAGCCGTTATGAAGCACTTAAACCCATTTTACTTAACTACTTAATTCTCTAAAAATAAAACTTTATGGGCCGATACTGGGCCTAGTAATATCTAACCCATATAAAAAACCAAATGCGACATCGTTTTCAATGTCTGAGAAGAAAGATGACGAATTAAAACAAGTAAATCTACATAATCTCTCTGTAATTGAGCTTCGATTTCACTCTAATGCTTTGAAAATTTTGGATGTACCTTCTCAGAAAATCTAGATTTTTGTAATTTCTACCGAATAGTGAACAAAAACCAAAGCCAGATTCTATGGATTTGTTTGGAAATTGTTTATTTTTTATATATTTTTTCTTTGATTTGCAAATAGATTAAAACCAAAAACTAAAATCTAGTTCCAATATATATATATATATATATATATATATATATATTAATAAATCTAGTTCAAAGGCCATATCTTTTATATGTTAAAAAAAGTGTGGAATTTTTTCAAAAGAACTTTTAATGTGATAGAATTTACAAGCAGTACCATTAGAGAATCAAATGCAAATTTGAATGTTTAACAAAGTTTGATTGAGGAAACATTTGTAAAATTATACTTCTTACTAACAAGTAACCACCACAACTTTGTAACATGCTTTTAAATCATAAATTTTTTTTTATCTATACTATTAATTGAGAGGGAAGGGTAACATTTTCGCCAAGCCGTTTAAGTCATATTTGGATATTTACGGCTCATATCATTGCTTTAATGTGTTTTAAAAAATTTAAAAATAAATAAATGAAGGGCAAAGCCGGAGAAAAAACTCCCGCTCTCAATAGATCAAGCTGATATTTTATCCGATTCGTGTAGAGACACACAGATCTAAAATTTGACTCGAATTTATTAATTCTGACCCGAAGACATATTTATCGTCTCTCTTCTTTCCAGTTTCTATGTATATTAAATCCAGATTTTTTTTGAAAACTCTCTATACACTTTATGTTTTTCAATTCGTAACAGGATATATGTTCTTCTCGAAGAAAAGAGAAAAGATCAAAAACCCATTGCTAATACAATTGGTGGAGAATCAAAGAGATCAAAGAAGAATGATCAGATGGTTTTGCTTAAAGGATTTGATTCGGTTTTTCATACTCTGTCTCAGGTTTCTAGCAATCTCGATAAGAGGATATGGGAAGTGTTACTTTTCTCTATTTCTCGCTCTCGCCTCTCTTTTTTGTCCAACAGAAGGAAGTTATGAATTCAGATTTTTGTTCTTCTTCTTCTTCTTTTTTTTCTTAGTTGTTTTCTAATTTTCTAATGAGATTTTGTTTTGTTCTTGGGTTTCAGATTATATTTATGAGTAGATGCAACATGAGGTGGTGTCTGGCGACGATGAGAAGAAGACATCTTGGATGAGAGTCTTGGAGATGACGATGTTCAACATAATCATCACAGGAAGAGCTTACCATCGGTTCGTCGTCTTGAAGGTTCTAGAACATTCTAACAATAACAATATAACTAGAATATTTATTTTAGAATCTGTTAATGATGAAATTTAATTAGTGACTCTGATCTCTTTGATTTCATTAGATTTTGAAGATTAATCGTATTCATCATTGGAATCAATTAAGATATTCTCACAATTCCACTATATTTGACGCGTTGGTATTTGAATAGATTAATCATGCATTTTAGGAACTCCTTATTTGAGTTGATAATGTTTTCCTAATTTATTTGACGAGTAGGTACTTCCAGTTCCAGATGAAAGTAAGAAGAGTTTAAACTTCCTTACTGAACTTAAAACATCTTTTGTGGCCTTTGTTGTTAATTTTGGTACCTTTTTCAAATCCAATTCTGTTTTTATCTATGACCCTTCGATCACATATGATCATTGGCTTTTGTAGAAACTCATTATTCATATTAACTTTTACAGAGCTACCAGAGACACAGTTTGTCAATATTTTATCTTCCATTATGGCATTTGATCTTTGTTTGTTGTTGCAGACAAGCGAATCACCATTAACTCAAGGATCGAAAATAAGATATATGATTATGTGATGAATAGTAACACTCTCCAAAAATATTCTCCAAAACCATTTTCAATAACAGTATCATGATCTCTGTTTGTTGTTGTAGATATATATTAAAACACATTTGTTTCTCAGCATTCAAAAGAAACAATAATCCATTGGATCTGATTTTTACTATAAGTAAATCACACATCTGTTTGTTGTAGCAAAGATTAATCACACATTTTTTTTTTAGGAGAATTGGATGTATAGATAAGGTTAGAGATGGATGAGGTTTTTTACTTAATTGAGTTTAACACTCCTATTATACAAATATACATCATATATTCACATAGCTTTTACAAAAAAATATTTATTTGTGTTAAATATCACAAAATTATTCAAAAATTATTACTTGGGTATGAACCTATATTTTAAAACTAAAATATATTTTGCTCTAAATAAATAAAAAATAAAACATTACCTCCAGATGCCATAACGGGTTATCAAGAGTTATGATGTTTTAAAACCATTTTACCCCGGGCATCCACACACATTTTAATTTTTATTTAGGATTTAGATGTTTTCGATTTAAGAAGATGAAAGTTACTTAAAACACATATATAACTTAAATTAACCACTCTATTATCAATTACAGTCTTCTCTAACACCCAAATAAAATTTATAATTTAACTAACACAAGAAACACAAAATTATAATTTAAAAAAATATTGCATTTGGGCGCCAGCACGGGTTATCAATCCAGACGCATATAAGAATCTCAATTGATTACGTATTTGGATATTTTGGTATTATTTGGGATCTTCCAAAGACAAACTATTCGTAAAGCCATTTTTTATAATTCTAAACATCTCAATTGTTTACCTATTAGAATATTTTTATAATCTTCACACATATATATCTATATATATATATATTATAAATCGAAATCATTCCATAATATATTACGTTTTATTTTATAAACTATTATTCATAAACCACAAATTTACAAGTCGAAAACTTGAACCTAAACTAAACAGAAATTTAAGTTAAATCCCATTAACAATTTTCACATAGTAAAACTCTCAAGTCTCAACAACCATTTCGGTACAAGGAGAATTTTTATTTAAAAACTCGTGAAATAATTAAATTTAAAAACAAAAGGTATTATATTATAATGTAATAAGAGCATCTCCAATGGAGGGTTCTTAAGAAGTTCTTAAGAGTTTCTTAGGTATTTAAACCATTAAAATTAAATCAAAACTCACAAATAAGCTAAGGATCAGTTCTTAATTAAGAGTTTTAAGTAATGTTAAGAACCCCTTGTGTGTCAGTTTGTGATTGGATGAGGAAAAAAACAAAAAAAAAATTTCTTTTTGAACCGCATCATTTTTTTCCTTCGTCTCTCTCAAGTTTCATTCATCTCTCTCAATTTCGTCTCTGTCAATTTCTAATCTAGGCTAAATCCGTTCAATTGAGAGATGACATGAGTGAGAAATTCGTTTTTGGGTTAGGGTTATTTGATTTCATCCCAATTGGGAATTGATGTTTCATTTTCGTGGGTTTTCTTATTTGGGAATTGATGTTACGAAAAAATTTGGGTCTTTCAATTGGGAATTGATGTTAACAAAGTTATGGGTTAGGGTTAGCTGATTGAGAATTGAGAATTATTTCGATCCGTTTGATGCGTTGAATACTTTGTTTATGATGATCTGTTTCTTTGTTTTTGGTTGATTTTGATCGGTTTATACGTTTGTGTTCAGGATAATTGATTCGGCTTGAACCAGATGCTAAAGATATTGAAATGGCTTCAATTAATGCTCTGGAGAAGTTCACCCAACTCTCAAGCCACCCACTTCACAAGTCCAACAAACCTGGCATTTTTTCAATGGACATCCTACATTCAAAGGTTTGACACCTGCAACTTCGATATTTTCTATTCATCATATATAGTTTTTCTCTGTTCTGGGAAGTCACTGCATTGAATGTCATAGTGACATGCTTACTTGTGCATTTACATTAACTTGCACTGCCATGAATCCTCAGTTGGATGCTTATCAAGCTCATTCCTAGGAAAATATTTTTTGAGTGTAAAAACTATAGTATGAGCCTCTATTAATTCACACTAGACAATGCTTCTTTTGTATTGATTCATTGCATTTTGTTTATTATACACTACCTTTTGTATGCACGGGCTACTGTTCTGTTCCTCTATTAATGTTATTATTCTTAATTTCATTTTGTAATCAGGATGTCATTGCTACGGTAGGAATTGATACTACTGCCGTTCTCTTTGATCGGCCCTCAGGACAAATCTTGTCAACACTGATTGGTCATTCAAAGAAGGTATGTCCTTTGCCATAGTCTTTTTTCTTTTTTCTTTGTAGTTTTGTGCTTGACACGCATTGTTCATTTTGCAGGTTACAAGCATTAAATTTGTAGGTGACACTGATCTTGTATTGACTGCTTCTTCGGACAAGGTCAGTCATTATGCATACACGCTCTTATGGTTTTTTATCAGTTTCTCTTATCCTTCGAGCATTGCACGATGTTAACGAGTAGTACTGACTACTGAGAAGATTAACTTGTCATTTAACAGTCGCAAATCAGTTGTCTTACATAATGGATTGATTAGATTGGTGTTTTGACACCCTGCAGACAGTCCGCATCTGGGGAAGTTCTGAGGATGGGAACTATGCGTGTAGACATACATTGAAAGATCACTCTGCAGAGGTAAGAAATGGCTGTGACTTGTTAGAATTGTTGCTTGGTTAAGATAGAATTTGTTGTTGTAGATAGATAGAACTTGTATGAATTGGTATGAATTGGTTTCAGAACTTGTATGAATTGGTTGCGGATAGATAGAACTTGTATAAATTGGTTTGATATTGTCATCTTGGCTCTTCAAAACTTTTTGATATTAGCATAGAACACCACTTCAAATGTCTTCATGTTGAACAAGTTGTAGACACTAAAATGTTTTTTTTTTAAAACCTCAAGTGAGGTTCTACCATTGGAAGAAAATTTTATAAAGGTTCTTAATAAAAGTTCTTAACTTTCACTTTTGCAATATTTCTATTATAAATAATGGTAAGAACCCCTTATGGGGTTCTTACCATTGGAGATGGTCTAACAATTTTTTGTTGTTGCTAAAATCATGAAAAAGATAGTATCAAGAAGGCAACCTAATGTTAAGCCTCCTTAACCAAACAGAGTGAAGTATCATATGGATCACATCAAACGGTTGAGCCGGGCGGTTGACCATAAAATGTCTCCTAACTTTCATAAGATTTTGATACATCCTTAAATACTTGTCAAGTGGAATCTCTTGCAAAATCTTCTTGATGTCAGGTATCTTCTTAACCGGGATCTGAACCGAGAACTTGCTCCAATCAAGCACATCGTTGAAGGGAAGCGAGTAGTTGTCGGAAATTACAACGGGGACGCAGCCTGAGTAAATGGCTTCGACCTCTCTTGGACTAGCCACCTCGTAGCCACTAGGACAAAGACAATACTTGCTATTACCAATCAATTCATGATAGTTTTGTCCCTTTCTTAGGCCCTCGTACACTTGAACGTCTTTATCTTTACTCTTCCAGTGAGTGAACAAGAGTTGTCTTATGTATCCATGAGCTTTTCCTGCGAAGAAAGCCAAGATTGTCCTGTTCTCAGGGGTTTGGCCCATGAACGGTGGCTTTAGCTTCCCTTTAGGAATGTTAATCTCCGGTATAGAAAAATCGATGTTTGGTTTGAAACCTTCCGATGTGTTGGCGTTGCATAGCCCTCTGATGAAGTCCTTGAAAAACTTTGGTTTACTATCCCGCACATCGGGAGCCTAAAGCCACCAATTATACATGTTAAGAAGAAAACAATAACAAGCCGAGTAAAACCTAAAGTGAGTAGAAAAAAAGAATACCCAATCATGGCAGGAGACCATGAAATGGTCAGCGCCATTGCTTTGGTTCCAAAAAGGGTGCTTGCGAGCCACGACGTCTACATAGTCGTTAAAGATCCGGTGAAGGCGGACCCGATTAAAATCTGCCGGCGAGGCAATGGGTTTGTAAACGTAATGGACGATGTTTGCAACTGAGAAGGGCAAGAAAAAGGCATGAGCTTCCTCTGGCCGGTCAGCCCTAAACCGGCCGGTTGGTCCGCCCATCACGTTTGCTAGTTCGTCAATGAACTGTCCCTCGATGCCGTAGATATCGTTCACCGGTCCATCGTGAACCAGTGGCTGCTCTCCTTCTTTGTACGACCACACCTTAAATCTTTTCATCATTTCTATGTGACTCCTGTTTTTTTTTGTTCAACAATATATATTATTTTGGTAGAGTTAGTGTCAATATTTAAAAGATAGCCAAAAAAAATTAATGCAGAAATTTTAGTTAAAGTAGGAGAGTACTTCGTTGAAGCATTTTAGAAATCTTCAATTTAATACGAGTGTGAGATTCAGTTGACCCAGATTAAAGAATAAGCATCAAATCTAGTTAACATGTGAGTCAAAATGTCAATGTATCTCAGTTGACCGAAAATAAAATAATTTCAATACTCTTTTCTGGAGATATTAAACTAGGAAAAGTATATATCGTTACGTAACATAAAAAAAAAAAGCAAATTGACTTCAACATTAGTTAAAAAAAATGGAAGAGTTGAAAGTCCAATTAAATTTGGTATATTTGCAATAATCAATCCGTGGGAGTTCCGTAACAATGCTCGACACATACAAGCACTCAGTTCTTAAAATCAGTGGAGAGTTTGGTGAAACACACCCTCAAGTTAGGCAATCTCTTGTCTTATGATATGTTAATTTTGGTTCATGCATAGAGGACTTTTCTGTTCGCTTTCTCCATAGAGGATCTTACAAGGATAAAGTAATTGAGTTGAGGAATACTAACTATATGGAGGAAAGTTTAGATATCGTTTGGAAAACCAATTAAATATTAGAGAAATATCATATAATACCGCAAAAAAAAATTAAGTATAATTATTTTGGAAAAGTTATAAAATACTACATCAACTAATTTTGAAGTAAAAAAAAAAATACAAAATTATGTATAGGAAGGGTTTTTAATAGTTGTGTAGTAAGAGTTGATGTTCGATCCTTTCTAAATTTTTGAAAACCCATCATGAACGTTAAACTCGTGGTATTTGAAATATTACAGATTTGGTTGTATTTTTGAAAAAAAAAATACAAAATATGATAGTTTTTTTAGAATTCTGAATCTGTATAAGAATTGGTCATTTATATAAATATAAGAGAAATTGTTAGTAATGCCACTCTTGGCTACCATTTTTTATAAATACCATCAATTTTTGACCATTTTCAAAACTACCATTTTAGTATGTATTTTGACTGAACTGCCCTTAATGAGGATAATGATTAATTAATTTGATAAAAATAATTACATAATTATTTTTTAGTGGGAAATTACAGAATAAAATTTTTGGCGAGAAAATTACGGAATCAAGATTTTAGCGGAAAAATTACAGGATAAAATATTTGGCGGAAAAAATACGGATTCGTTTTTGGCGGGAAATTAATTTTTTTTTTGGCAGAAAATTACGGATTTGGATTTTAATGAAAAATACGGAATCGAGTTTTTGACAGAAAAATTACCTTATAAAACCTTGTAAAACTCTTCTAAAACCTCTAGATTTTATAAGAAACATTATAAAACGTTATTAAACTTTATAAAAATATTTTTATAAGGTTTTTATAGCCTTTTTATAAGACCATTATAAACCCTTATAAAACTATGTAAGATTATAAGGTCTTATAAAACTTTATAAAACCTTATATGAATGTTTTTATACAGTTTTATAAGGTTTTATAAGATTTTATAAGCATTATAAAACCTTATAAAACTGTATAAAAATACTTTTATGAGGTTTTATAAAAAAAACTTTATACGGTTTTATAAGTAATTTCCGCTAAAAACTAATCTGTTTTCCGCAAAAAAAAAAAACTCGATTCCGAAATCTTTTTTCACAAATACAAATTAGTAATTTCCCGCCAAATTGAAAAATTTACAGTCTTTCCGCCAAAAATTGATACGTTTCCCATCAAAAAAACTTGATTCCATATTTTTTTGTTAACAAAATGCAAATTCTTAATTTTTCATCAAAATAAAATTTTTGCAATTTTCTTGCCAAAACCGATCTGTTTCCCACCAAAAAACTTGATTCCATGATTTTCTTAACAAACTGTAAATCCTTTCCATGAAAATGAAAAATTTATTTCCGCGAAAAACTGATCTGTTTCCCACGAAAAAAACTTGATTCTGTAATTTTCTTAACAAGTTGCAATTTTCCCGCCAAAAACGGATCTGTAATTTTTTCGCCAAAAAAAGTATTCTATAACTTTTTGTATTTGATGAATTGAAATGATAATTTGTTTTTAAGTAAAATGATAATAAATGTATATTTGTCTTTTTATCTTTCAATAGTGCTAGTTTTGAAAATGGATAAAAGAAAGTGATAGTTGTAAAAATGTGCTCATCAAAAGTGGTATTTGTGAAATTCTCCCTTTATATAAAACAGCCAAGTTGTTTTTCATATTTGTTTGTTTTTTTTGTTAACTAAGAGGTTCTAAACAAATTTTTTTGAAACATATATATACTTCTTCTTAGGTCAGAGACCGTAAAATGTAACAGGGTCTACTCCCAAATGCAACTTCAATTCCTAATCTTTGGATCCAATAATCCTTTAGTCAACCAAACTCATTGTTGATTCTTGGTTTATTTTTCAAATAATTATTTTAACTGTTGCGGTATATATTATACTAAATAAAAATATGTGTTATTATATCTATATTTAATAATAATTATTATTATTATCATAAAATTATATTTTAAGTTGCAAATTTGTAAAAATTCTAGTTAAATGTAATCTGTACTATTAATAACACTAATTTTAATTTGGTGATATTTTACAACTTTAACATTATCTATATATTTCAAATCCAGCGAAAAAATCCAGATTGTTCGTCTTACTTTGACACGTCAACATGTTTTTAATTTGTTTATAGAATGTATTTTAAATTTTCTATCATTAGTTTTCAAATAATATATAGCTAGAGGATGACTTGCAACGTAAGGAAGTTGATGGCAATTTAATTAGCCATTTATTGTATTTAGAAAATCGGGTTATACCGTATAAAAACATGAAACGCGGATAAAAAAACAAAAAGAAAACTAGAAAAAAAAGAAAAAAAAAAACTAGAATAAGAATAAATAGGGAGGCAATTTTCTGATGCGTTGGATTTACTGGAAACAAATAATCGTTTGATTAGTCAACAAAAAACAAAAGGTAAAAATAAACTTAACTGATGAAAGGCAAAAGAGTTTCTGTAAATTTGGCCAGTGGGGATGTAAGTTACTTCTTCGTTGGACGTGTAATTCTTAAACCTCACGGCTCTTCTGATTGCAGCCCTTGCTTTCCTCAACTCTGTTTCTCTTCTCTCAAGATTGCTTCTTTTCTGCCGACATTTTATTTAATTTTGTTATTATCTTATCAAATTCTAATCGTAACACTTTACTTCATTTTTACTACATAACTACGACCGTTTTTCGATGCATAGAATATTAAAATATATAGATATATCAAGTTGACCAAAAAAATTAAAAGAAAAGATTATGTACGTCTCCAAAGTTTTTTTTTGTTGATAAAATGTGAAAATTTGAAGACCTTTATATACATCGAGTGCTAATTTAGCCTATGTCTAATTTGAATACTATAACAGATGCATGCATGAGTCATGTCATATATGTGCAGCTTATCGATCGGGATTCATGTACGAATTGATTTGAGAAATGAAAATATTAAACTAAGAATTATTTTAGATGATGAAATTTCATCATCTATATAACATGTAGAGATTTGCAGACGTTGATATATTAATAGAGAGGAAATATATACATATGAATTCGAGAGAAATATACATACCTTTATGGAAATTGGAGGAGAGTAAAACGAAGAAGAAGAGGAGGATTGTAATGAATTTGTGTGATCAAGAGGAGAGGACATAGTAAGTGAAGAGAAGAAATGTTGAGCTGGAGATTCATTACTGGGGAAAGAAGAAAAGACAAGAAAGAGAGTGAAAAGTATCAAAGGAAACCCTAACAAGCAAAAACTCTTGGAAGAATCGTTTGCCATGTTTTTGCTTTTGGTAAATGCTTCTCTCATTGCCTATTTGCATTTGGCTTCTTAATCCTTTTATATCCGACTTCAAGCAGTTCATGTTTGACTTTGGCGATTTTTAAATGCCAAAAACAAAGCGGTTTAAGAAGCTATGGACTCCTTACCGAGAATCTGTAGGCGATTAATTTAGACTAGATTTTTGACTCGCACATACATATGGGGAATGTTTATGAAATTTTATTTGCATAAATGTTGAAATAATATATTATTTTATTGTGTTAATGAACTGTATAATATTATAAAATTAGCATAATAATCGTAAAATTTTGTTTTGGGTTTTATAAATAGTTTGGTACGTAAATTTGTTTCTGTTTTTGTAGATAAGTTTGGTGTCTTATATATATACATTTATAATAGAAAGTTGAGTTTGAAAAAAAAAAGAGAACACTTAATTCGAAATCCGCATATACGTGCCGTGTTAAAAAAAATAATTTTAATTTCAATTGCTCTCAATTCTTCACTAGTGTTTACAAAAAAAAAAAACAATGGAATAGAGAAAAATCAAAGAAGATCCAATCCAGTTTAAAAAACACGCGGATCTATCTACTGTATTGGGTCAAAACTTTTTTTTTTGCTACAAAAATTCTTTCAAAAACCCTAGCCTATCCTTTTTTTTAATGATGTGAGTCTGTTCTTAAGTTGCAGATAGTGATATGCTTGTAGGCGTGTTAACTCTCGGACCCGCAGAGTCGCTCTATTTTGAAATAGTAGAAGAGAAAAAGCGAGAGAACATTTTTGGTAGATATATCGATCATTTCGCAGGAGAAATTCATTTTCCAGGCGGAAGAAGGCAAAGAAGGTAGCGATGGACGACGTTCAGTAGGGCCTGTGTACCGGAATATCTTTGTCAAGGACAGATTCTCGGAGCTTATTGAAGGAATGAACAGTTGCTGGGATGTTTTCCGTTGAGATTTTTGCTTCTGCTGTGGTGATTAACCGATAGGAGTTTAGTTTGCATGAGTGGATGTTATTGAGTTTGATCGATTGCTGTTTGGTTGGATGGAGTTATTCTTGAATGAAATTTAGGTTAGTTTGCAAGCTACGGCCGTGTGATCAATCGTCAAGGGAAGTATGGTAAAGAAGGAAACGAAGAATGAATGAGGGAAGAAATTGGAGTTTGCTTTACACACCATTCCCAGATTTTGAAGAAGACGGATAAGAGAAGCTTCAATAATATTACTAAGAAAATTCATCTCCTTTATAAACCTTATTTAGGGGGTTTTCTTCTTGATAATTCGAGTTTCAAGTGGTAGCTGTTATAACCTTGAATTTGGTTTGTTTTGTGTTTGTGTAGATCAAGCGTGAAATTTCGACTATGAAATTGATCAAGCATCCAAATATGATGAATATGTTTGAGGTTTGATTCTGAATTTTGCATTTTCAGAAGAATCTAAAAGCTTATGTGTTGCACATTTTTGTTTGATCTATAGAGTTTGTATTCATCTACAAGAGATGCTCTCTTTGGTTCCTACCTCCATCTACAAGAGATGCTCTTTGCTTTGTGGGGCAGAATTGCAGAGAAGGCAGACTTCTGGAACTGATATGTCCAAACGCCGAAGTCAATCTCTGGTTGGTATCCCTTTATTTTAGATTATTGAAATTACAGATTTGATACATGGCCTATGTATTCCGACTCATTTGATTATTTTGGAGTCTGAGATTTATGGTTGTAGGGTAAAATTACGATTTGCTGAAACAGTGTTGAAATTGTTTATTAGGAGGAAGACTTGAAGAGCTTCCGTCAATGGGAAGTAAGACACCTAGACACTCTTGAGAATTTAGATACTTCTGGTGTTGAAGTCTCTACTGGTTAGATTTTCTTATGATTAAGTAAGTTCCAGTTCATGTAGATTACATAAGCTTCTCTTCTTTGTCAATTTTAGTAATAGCATTGTTTACTTTTTTCCACAGACATGTTCGTCTCAATCATCGTATTGCAAATGTTGTTAGTTTAGCTCTTGCTGAGAAGCATTTGCCTGCTAGATTCAACAAACCTGACAATTAAATTAAAGCTTATACCCAAATATTGAAATGCCACTTAAGAGTATTTTCAAGAAGCGTATATTCAAATGAAGAGAAGCCAAAGTCAGAAAACTCACCTTTTTTTTTTTGGGTACGTTTTTACCTTATGAGTTTCAAAACCTCGTCTGCACGATGGTTATGGAAACTCTGAGAGCCTTGACTTCGTAATTGCATGCACTTGAGAACCAAAAAGAAAACAAAACAAAATGATTAGAAAAAAAAGGAGGATCGATCGATCCCTTAGCGGATCAGTCGATCTCTGTGCGAATTTTTTATTATTCTAGACTGACTCGAAACAAATACTCGTAGACAACTTTTGGTCTTCTGCAACGGCGCTAAAAATTTGATGTCTCAGGTTTTAACCTTTTCCTTCACTGCAAGTGCATAGTTGTGCGCTATAGTAAAGATTAGGGTTGAATCCCATAGAGACCAATGTTACACTACGAATTTGCCTAATTTCTCTCTTCAAAGTCTAGTTTCCTAGGAACACTTTTGTTGTGAGTTATTCATAATCCGCTATAGGAAGAACTGCTAATCGTTGTGGTATTTTTCTCGTTTTCTATAGTTTGCCAATTGGAAGGCTCTCAAGGATTCAAAAAATTTTGGAGGCAATTTGCGTTTGCAAGAGTTTAGTCTAGGATTTTCTCTTTACTAGTTTTTGGTGTTGATCCATTTTGGTTTTAGGTTTGGTCAAAATTGATCATAAAATCCTTAGTCTCCCTATAAGAGGGCTTTAGTCTCCGGGAACTTGGTTGTTGTTCGCCGGCTTAGTTCGCTAACAACCAGCAATTTATCTTTCCAAAAACTTTATAATATATTCAAGATGACAAAAAAATAACATGACGATTATAAATAAACACAATAAGAAGTTGAGAAAAAGACGAACTTGATTATTGTGTTTGAATCAAAAGAGACGATATAGGTAAGTTATAAAAATAAGTATCAAACACTCTTATTAACAAAATCAAATCTATTTTTGTATTTAAAGAAATCTAAAATAAAAAAAAACATTTGACCTATCATCCAGCTGGTTCAACCGATTCACCAGGATCGCGAGTTAATGATAACCCTTTTTAGATTTTTGTTTTTTTGTTTCTAATATTGCTAGAAGTTAGTATTAAACTCCGAACCAATATAGTGTCCATGTTCAGGGTTAACCGGTCCAACCATCTGGTCCAAGCGTGATAACATTGGTTTCCACGAAACCCAGGAAAAAAAATCTCAACCTTTCTCCAATTTCTTTGGGGTGATTCTCCGACATCTCAGCCTCCTTTTGGTGTAATCGCCAATATCATTTTTTTTTTTTTTGGTCACGGTGTCTCTCCGGCTCCGATCTTCGAGCTCAGGTAATTTGCAACCTCAACCCATTTCAATTTTGAAAACAAATCTGCAGACCTTAAAACCATTTCCGTGTCTTCATCGATTTCTCCAAAATTCGGAGTTTAATTCCAACTCCTTAACACGCAGAGAGAAATCCTCGATTTCTTCTTCTTGTACCGTACCGGTCTCTGGGAATAACAATGTGTTCAACGACGGGGCTCAATCTATCTCATCCTTTCTCTTTCAGAACCCATCATCTCAAGCTCTTATCTTGTTACACTGATTCACCTCCTCCTTCAATAATCGCTGGAAAGGTACCACAAAATCCCCAATTTGTATACCAATTCATTGCTTTTACTTCATATCGTGAATTTGGTATGTTTACTTTGTACAGTTGATCAAAGAATCAAAGCTATATGGAGATTTCAATCGAAAGATACAAATCATAGACTATGCTCCATTAATCCAGACCTTAAGCAAGAGAAGATTACCTGATATAGCTCATGAGATTTTTATACAAACGAAATCAAACAATTTGTTGCCAAATTACAGAACCCTTTCAGCTCTTATGCTTTGCTTTGCTGAAAATGGGTTTGTTCTCCAAGCAGGTATAATTTTGAATGAAATGTTAAACAGTTCTTTCATACCTGATCTATTTGTTATCTCAAAGCTTATATCTGCTTATGAGAAAGTTGGTTGTTTTGATGAAATTGCTAAACTCACTAAGGAGATTGGTGCAAGGCATTGTAAGTTGGTTCCGGTTGTGTATTCACTTGCTGTATCATGTTTTGGGAAGAATGGTCAGTTGAAATTGATGGAGGATACTATAGAGGAATTGGATTTAAAAGGAATGTTGTTAGATTCGGGTATGGTGAAAGCGATTGTTAGATATTATAGTGTTTTTGGTAGTTTAGAAAAGATGGAGCAAGCTTATGGGCGGGTTAAGAAATTTGGAATTGTGATAGATGAAGAACAGATCAGAGCTGTGTTGTTAGCATATTTAAAACGAAGGAAGTTTTATCGGATGCGTGAGTTTTTATCCGATGTTGGTCTTTGTAGAAGAAATTTAGGGAATTTGTTATGGAATTCTGTGTTACTGTCATACGCTGCTGACTTCAAGATGAAAAGCTTACAGAGAGAGTTTATTCGAATGCTTGATGCGGGTTTCTCTCCAGACGTTACAACTTTTAATATCCGCGCTCTTGCGTTTTCAAGAATGGCTCTGTTTTGGGATCTGCATCTTACTCTTGAACATATGAGACGTTTGAATATTTCTCCGGATCTTGTAACTTTTGGATGTGTGGTTGACGCATATGTTGATAGGCGACTAGCAAGAAATTTGGAGTTTGCATATAGTCGAATGAACTTGGATGATTCTCCTCTTGTTTTAACTGATTCACTTGTATTTGAAGTAATGGGAAAAGGGGATTTTCATCTTAGCTCAGAAGCTATTTTGGAGTTCAGTCCACGGAAAAAATGGAGTTATAGAAAGCTAATTGAAGTTTATCTCAAGAAAAAGTTGCGAAGAGATCAGATTTTCTGGAATTACTAAACCAGTAAACCATCTGCAGAGATTGTCACAATATGTATGGTAAACTAGCATGTATTTTTAGTGTTTTCTTGTTAAATAGATAGGTATTTATATATGCATGCATTTACATTATTGCTAAATAGACGTGTATTTATACTTTTTCTTGAATAAAGTGGACGTTTTGTAATTGCATTATCTATGGAAACATGTGTAGTGGTTGAAACATATATTAAAAAAATAAGTCTATAAAATTTTTAGAAGCACTAAAAAGTTACGAACGCGTATATACATAGATAAATTTAATATTTAATTATTACAAATGAAAATTTATAAGTACAAAATATATATAAATTTTTACTACTACAATCGAAAATTATGAAATATATTTATATTTTATATATAATAAATTATTTCTGTGCATTTTGCGGGTTATAATCTAGTATTTTTATTATTGTAAAGAAACAACATATTTTACAAAAGAACATTAAAAAATAATGGGAATTTTGGAAAAAAAAAAAGATATTTTTCAAAGAAATTGTCCATCTAATCTTTTTTTTGCTTAAGTTTGTTGGAGTAATCTTTATTTGTAAATTTAACTCCATTATACCCTTTTTACAACAAAATCAAATATATTATAAACCTCTAACTTAAGAAAAGAGCTTCATTTTAATTAGAAAATTAAGTTAATTTACATTTTATTAAATTAATAAAACTCAAATTAATAAATTAATTAAATCAATTAAAAAAACCTAACTGCTAAAAAAAAAACAAATCGGGACTTCTTTTTCTTCTTTTCACCCCAATCGAAACTTCTTCACCTCCGGCGAACCCCTCCGGCAAATTTCCTCCGAGGTGGCGAGTTTCCGGAGCAGCTCTTCCTCTCCGACATCTTGGTAAGTTCTTCTTCTCTCTCTCTTTCTCTTTCAATTTAGTCATCTCTTGGTCTGATTCTCTTGCTCTGTAACTACTTCCATGCATTGATATTGTTAGATTAGAACCTTTGTCCTTTGATTGCATCATTGAAATTATCAATTTATCATGGGTCATGCATAATCTACTGGTGTGATGTGAAATTTTGGATTCGTAGTGATGAACAATATCTGACAGTCTAAGATCGATCGATCACTTTTATTGATCGATCGATCACTTGTATTGCGTAGTGATGCGCATCTGATCGTGTATGATCGATCGATCAATAATGGTGATCGATCGATCACTTGTATTGCATAGTGATGAAAGCATCTGATCAGTATGATCGATCGATCAATAATGGTGATCGATCAATCACTTGTATTTGAGTAGTGATAAATCATCTGGCCGTGTATGATCGATCGATCAATAATGGTGATCGATCGATCAATAATGGTGATCGATCGATCACTTGTATTTGTGTTGTGATGAAACTATCTGAGTGTGTGTGATCGATCGACCTGTACAAGTGATCGATCGATCACTTGACATTGTTCTTATTTAATGTAGGACTTTTGTGATTTTTGTGGTTTTGCTTTTGCCATTGTTCTTTTTTTTTTTTTTTAATTGTTTGATTATAACTTGTTAGTATTGAATGAATGAAAGAGTTCTACCAAGTTTAGAATTCTGCTACTAGAACGATTAGTTCAATGTAGTTTAATAGTTTCATGGTCCTTGTTTCTTTGCTAAACTTAATGTAGACATTTATTATTACGCTGATTCATACTTCCACAGTTTTTCTCTTTCATTTAAATTTGTTTGGAGTCGCTTTGTACATGATGGTAGCTGATAATTAGCTTGTTGTTTCTTGTTTTTGTGCATGCATTGAAATGGAGTATCCACAACGTCTTATAAGACAAGGTTACGAACCGTAGTTGGACCATGTTAACAATAACTGCCGAATGCCTTAGATAGAATCAAGCAGAGATTGCCGATTGAGTATGTTAAAGTGATAAGTGAGCTTGTCTTCGCACATGTATTTGCAATACATGAAAACGGTCTACACTTTTCAGGTTGGAGTGTTCATACCATGTTGTGTAGGCAATAGGTAAAAAAGAAAAAGTACGAGCTGTGGTTTGTGTTTGGAAGCAAGCCACTTACATTTTCTTTGCAAGAGTTTCATGCAGTCACTGGGATGAAGGTAAACGATGATCGTAGTTCAGATTTAGAGAGATATAAAGATGATAATGGCTTTTGGGCTAAGTTTCTGAGGATAAATGAACAGTTTTCCATTAAGAAGATGCTGGATGTGTACTTACCTGCAGCTCCGGGTTGGAAAAATGAGGGTGACAAAGTTAGACTTGGTGTACCTTTGTGTGATAGCTGGACTAGTAATGGCTATTGGTGAGTTGAAGAAAATCCCACTAACATACGTAAAGTTAGTGATGAATCTTGAGAAGGTTAAGAGTTATCCTTGGGGTCTTCTAGCATTTGATCATTTAGTGGATTCCATAGTCAAAAGAAGAAATTTTTTGAGGAACACCTCCTATATTCTTGATGGTTTCACTTACACCCTTCAAGTTTGGGCTATGGAAGAAATTCCTGTGCTTGGAGATTTGTGTGGACAGAAGATTGACAATGAAATAACAGAATCTTGATGTTCTAATTGGACAGGCTCTGCCAGATTGTTTTGGGATCAAATTACAGAGATTAAGGACTCAATTTCAGGAAAGGTTAGTTGAACAATCATTCTCTTTTGATTAATTGAAATAGTTATTTGTGTTAGGTGCTTTGATGTTTGGTATTGATTTTGTGATCCTGTGTTTTGATGAGTAGAAGTTTGTTAAATGTTTTGGTTCATCTCTAACTATGTTTTGATCTTTCTATCTTTATGTAGGATGTTGTTTATCCTTATATTTCCTCTACAGGAAATTATGACCTCTTCGACTCGGTTGACTTTTTAAGGCATGATGAAATCAGAGATTTGCAAGTTGATAATTTGAATGCTTTGATCAGATCTGGATATGATTTTACAAAGCATATTTGGAGAAGCCTAGAAGATGATGATGCGGAGTATCGCAATATTCAAGATGCGGAAGCGGAAGATTCTGTTAGAGGTGATAGAGATATTCCTCAAGATCAGAATGATTTCGCAGAAGCTGACATATTGTCCTTTTATTTTTTTTATTAACAGGACAAAAACTTTATGTTTGATGAAATTTTCTCTCAAACTGATGAGATTAATCTAAATATGGGTACACAAGATTTTATTCGGGAAAAAGTAGGCCACCTATCTCAAAAATATTATGTACGAGAGGTTGATTGTAATAGGGTTTCTCTCGCAAAGAGGTCAACATGCGACCGATCAAACAAGAAAGAGGAACCAGTGATCAAGATTTTGTGAAAGTTGATTTCGGAAGAGTTAGTGCTCCAGAAAATGACAAAGATGCTGTACTGGTGTAATTTTTGAACGAAAAATGGGAGGCTTTTGAAGAGTGGTCCATGAAACATGAGTTAGTCATTTCCACTATTTTTCAAGATTTATTTCAATTTTATTCTTAGCAGAAAAATACCTATATTAACGGTATAATATGGCCAATTGTTATACATTTGCAGAAAGATTACTTTGGGTCCAACTATACTTGATGATATTTTGTCTCAATGAATCATGGGATGCGATGTGTGGCTTCGCAACGATGTAACTATTAACCATATTAGTAACGCTATGATGTATTTAACTTGTTAATGCTGTGCTAAACTCTTTTTCATGATTTTAGGAAATGGACGCTATGATGTATAAATTCCGAGAGTATACATCTTTAGGCCGATTCAAGGAAAACCGTGTTGGT
Source organism: Cardamine occulta (assembly GCA_028015245.1). Taxonomy (NCBI): domain Eukaryota; kingdom Viridiplantae; phylum Streptophyta; class Magnoliopsida; order Brassicales; family Brassicaceae; genus Cardamine; species Cardamine occulta. The sequence continues at coordinate 9,873,011 of CM051381.1, forward strand.
TTCATGAATTTTTCTGTTCAGCATGCAATTACAAAACGAACACAAGAAGTTTCTGGAAAATAAAAAAGGCCATAAAAGGGATACTCTTCTTCTCGCTTACGCCAACGGTGAATTGCCATCTCATAGAAAAACAGGAAAGAAATGGGTTTTAGATTTCGACAGAATTTATGCTCCGGTCTTTGTCATCGGTAATCATTGGATTTTGGTTTGTGTTAACTTCATGTTAAAAACAATTGAAGTCTTTGACTGTAATAGACACAAGAACAGAAGGAACGTGGAGTCATTCGCAATCACCATCCCTCGTATTTTGAAGGAAACTCAAGGAAAGGTTTATGGAAAAACTCCACTTTTGACACCATATGAGATCATAGAAGTTCCCATGCCAGATGGATTAAATAAATCGGCTTCTAATTGTGGAGTTTATGCGCTTAAATACATCGAGTGTCATTTGCGTGGTCTACCTATGGATTTGATTAACGATGAAAACATAGCAGAAGCGTGTCATAAGGTTGCAGTTGATCTTTGGGAAGCAGCAAATGATCCTGTGTTAATTGATCGAATGAAAAAGTTTCACCTCCAGTGATACCTTTAGTTGCTGTAGACATTGACTGAGATTTTTCATTTTCATTAGGTCTTAGTTTTGTTCTTTTTAAGATTCACATATGTTATTTTTTTGGTTTTGTTAAAAATATTTTCTGGTTATTTTCCCCCTCTTTGCCTAATATTATCCTTCACCTATTCTTTCATGCTTTAGCACCTATTTTTTGGTTTTGTCTCGAGAGAAACACAACTTTTTCAATTGCATTAGGTGTTAGTTTTTGTTCCTTTTAAGATGAGCGTATGTTATTTTTTTGGGTTTTATATAGTTTCTTTAATGCACTAGGTCTCCTCTAGTTTGATTATCCTCTAGTTTTAGAAATTTGTGTATCATGTAATTTGTTACTCAATCATATAATGACTTAATCATATGAATTTCATGATAAAAACATCAGATTGTCTATGTTGATTGATCTATAAAAGTGATTGATTGATCCAAAGTATGATTAGTTGACAAAAAACTGACCGTGTAGAATCGGTCAATCCAAAATAGTGATCGATCGATCACTAGTATGATTGTAGTTGAGAAAAATCTGACCATGTATGATCGATCGATCGATCACTAGTTTGATCGAGTTGGTAATAAAACAACTGAGTGTGGATGATCGATCAGTCCATATAAGTGATTGATCGATCTGTTATTGGTGAACCAGTTAAATCGTCGAAATAAACCAAAAATTTAATTGATTTGGACTGAGATTAAACTGGTTTATCCAAAATCGATTATAAAATGCAACTTCTTCTTCTTCTTCGTCGAAACTAGAAGGAATTACTCCTTAAAATCGCTAAAACCTCCATTACAACACAAAAACTATCTATTGTTCATCAGTTGAAACAATTTCAAGCCCTATTACACTTGAATTTTTGTCAGATTTCCATTGACATTGTTTTCGTTTCAGATCTGCTAAGGTATGACTTCATTATCTCATATTCTTCTGTAAATTTCCAGTTGTGGATTCTTGGTAATTCGAGGTTTCCCTATTTCTATTTACTTGTGTACATTAGTACCTATGTTAAAATCTTGGCCGATTGATCTGGTTATTCATTAGGTTATATTGTTTTCATCTCTTTGCTTATTTTGATCATTACATCGCTATATATCGTACATTTCTATGGATATTCTTCCTTGTCATACTCTCTCTGGTCTTCTTCTTCGTTCGTTTCAGCGAAATTCTAAGATTCACATTTGATCCATGACACATCTACACTTGATTTGTTGAAATTGAGCTTTGGGCGTAGCTAATTCTCCTTCACTTGCTTCGATTTGTGTGATTACATTTTTATGTTGTGGCTTTGTGTATCTGCTGGATTAGATGGATTCCCATTTGCTTCGTTTCTATAAAAATGGTTAAAGCTTTCATAAATCCAAGATAGGTGAAAAAAATTCCATTAAGGTATAAGCATAGGTTCAAATTTCAAAATTTAGATTCTGGCAGATGCTATGTAGCAGTTAAATACTTAACAATGGTGTTGTTACTAAACAAATTCAATGAATTTATCATAAGTAGTGTTAATATGAACCCTTAGAGTCATCTATCTCGTCTCTTTTCATCTTGTATTATTGGTATTTTGGTTTGGTTATATCATTGATATTCAAGAAATATTGAATGATGCTTCCTCTTTTATAGGCAATGGACAAAAAGGGAAAAGAAATTGTGGTTGAGGAGAGCGAAAGTGAAGAAGAGGAACCAATAAAAGCGAAAGTCAAGACCATTGATCGAACGTACTATCGCAACAATGCAAGGATGCGAGCTTATGATATACACTGGAGACCAATCACCAAAAAGATGGATAAGCATGACAATGACTTCGTTAAAGCAATGGCAATGGTACAAATAGAACCAACTCGTTTTGCTTCTGAGGATTTATTGGAGCGGCTAGGATTACTTGAGGATGTGGAGTTAGTGTTTAACAACGTGGGGTTTGGAAAATTGTATTACCTTTGTCATCATACACACCCTGTGTTGGTTCGAGAGTTTGTGACAACATGCCATCTCATTTATGAAGACCCAAAAGACCCCGTGGCGAGCCAAGGAAAACTCACATTCTTCCTCAATAAGAAATTTCGGTCTTTATATCTCTATGAGTTTTGTGACATCTATGGGTTTAGTCATGGGAAGAAGTTGCTTTTCCAAAATTCGAGAACTCAACACAATTCTGGAATTTGATTGGGACTGGGCGTTATACATCAAAGGATGCTAAGATTACTAAGATTCACAATCCCGTGTTGAGATTAGTGGCGAAGATCATCAACAACAACTTCTTCTTTAAAGCTAAGTCTGGTTCAGTTCGTGATGATGTGCTTTGGATGATTTATTATGGTGTGAAGCATCTTTTGGTAGAGTATCAAGACAAGTCGGACAACAATGTTAACTTTGGTGCTAAATTGGCCAATATGTTTGTAAACCTCAAGAAAACGGCTCCAAATTCCAAAAAACCGTTGCATATGGGTACGATTCTTACCCCTCTCTTTCTCTGTTTTGAAGACATAGAACTCTCCATGACAGAAACGATTAAACAGGTTTGGACAATCAATATCAAATATTTGGAGAACTGTCACATACTGAAGAAGAGAACGAAATACCATGAACCACTTACATACCGATACATGGATCGAGCTGGTAAAACCTTGTTCTGTGAGTTACCCCAACCCAATATCACATCACTCGTCTCTCGTCAGAACATCAAGTTTCTCCCAGGCCCTGAGTACCTTGTCAATAATCCGGACGCAGCCAATGATCCATCCGAGCATGCAGACGTCAATGATATAGCAGAGCAGTAGCGTCATCACGGTACATGTTCACCACAACCACGCCATCTCTTGCCATCCAATTCTACCCAATACAACTTACCACCAGTTCCACCACAGGATGCTGAACCTGAAAGACAACAATGGATCATTGACGCAGGTGTTACAAACAACACTATGCTACACAAGATATGGGGAGCAATTTCTAAGATTAGACCTTGCCGTTGTGCCTCTCGTCCCAAGGTCCAAGAAATGACTAACCAAGAGAAGGAAAGGTGCAGTAAGTGTGCACACAATCCCCTGAAATCTGGTGAAGAGGCCAACTCATATTCTTCTTCTGACACGGGAGAAATCCATCTCAGCAGATGCAGAAGAAAAACAGGACATAGCCAAAGCTCCAGCGAGAGCCCATCCAACCGAGAATGATTCTTAGTTTATTTTTCTATTTAAAAGGATAATTTGTTTCGTTATTTGGCTTCATTAGAAGATTAGGTTTCGTGTGTAACCAAATGTTTGTTAGACATATTTATCTTAAATGTTTGTTTGACATTGATTTTATAATTTTACAAATATTAGACTAATGAATGAATTCAAAAAAATACATGACTATAATAGAAACTACAACAACATTAGACTAATAATCAATCAATTGTACAACTACTGATAGTGTCGAAAAAGTTTATGCCTTAGTTTCATGAGGTGATTGATTGATCAGTTAAAGTGATCGATTGATCATAGACCCACTGGTAAGTCTATGCCTCGGTTGTATCAAGTGATCGATCGATCGGTTCTAGTGATTGATCGATCACATACCCACTGGAAAGTCTATGCATTGGTTGAATCAAGTGATCAATGGATCGGTTAAAGTGATCGATCGATCACACACCCACTGGAAAGTCTATGCATTGATTGAATCAAGTGATTGATCGATCACTTTAACTAATTGATCGATCATACTATCTAATTTAAAGGTTCAACATATGATTTCATCAAGCGATAGATCAATGACTTATCTGATCTATCTATCAATTATTTCATCGATCGTACAGAAACACCAAATATTTGAAAAACAATAACACATCTGGTTTAAAAGAAATACTTTTGAGATTTTTTTTCATAAAACCAGAACATGCAGCATTGTTTTTTGCAAATCAGAAGGTGCAACTTATGTTGTCTAGAAAACACACAAAACATAAATTAAAAAAAGAAACAGACCAAACAGGCTTGTTTGAATTTGGAAGGCACAACAGCAACCAGTTTGAAGCTAGTCTTTTTTGTTTCAACAGCGACATAAACGAAAGAAGATGATAAAAACAACCCGCACTACGACCAAAAAGATTTAGAAACAGTGTAAGTGTCGAGACATGAAAACAACTCAAGCTTTTGCATAATTAAAAATAAAAAAATATACTAAACAAAACAAAAATTGCACCAACCATTATTATATCGCTATTTCACACGTCGTTCTGTTCTGTCCTTCTTTATTACAATGGCTGCACTTGTGTCTCTTTGATCCTTGTGTTCCTTGTGATGATCTTATCTTGTCTTTAACTGATTCATGTCTTTGTTTTTTTTGCGTACCAGGGCATCTTCTTGTTTCAAGTGGTAGAACTTTTGCATCTTTAACATGTTCTGGAACGCGCCATTCTTCTTCACAAACACCTATTGGATTAGTAGTTTCCTTATATAGCGATATCCATGTGGTAGTAGTATACAGATCATCGGCGTATGGATATAGATCATGCCCTATATGGAAAGTTGCTTTGATGGAGTGTTTGCAAGGAATTTTTTGCATCTGGAACTTCCCACATGAACAAGTTCTTCTTTCTAAGTCAACAACATATTCAAATCTATCAACTTTGACCTGTAATACATATTTGCTGATCGGATATACTTTAAAAATTTGACCTTTCTCTATTCTTCTAGAAATCTTGTTCTCCACCTTAACTGTTAAAGGATATTTCTGTTTTGCACTTAATTCTCTATGCTCATAAAACCATCAAGAAAGCATTTTTCCGATGCTGTCTAACAAAGGAATAATTGGAAACTCTCTAGGTGATCTCAAAGCTGAATTGATCGATTCTGCAGGATTTTTGGTATTAACGTCGTATTTGTATCAGGGAAATGACATCGAGCCCACACTGTCACATCAGCATCCTCTAGATAACCTCTAATCGCAGGACTGATGTTAAAAAATTTCGTGAATAAATCCTCAAATTCAGCAACTCTATTAGCTTTTGAAACTTTAGCAACCAAACTAGCCACACCTTTTCCTTTATAGTATGTTATCACATTACCAATTAAGTGGTGGATGCAAATACCATGTCTAGCCCAGGGATAGATTTTCCAAATTGATTTTCCAATAGACAAATGTCTATCAGACACAAATGCTAAACCTTCATCATCCGGTACAACAATATGAAGTTGCCTTAAAAACCACTCCCTCGCACAATCATTCTTAGAATGAGCAACTCCAAATGCGATTGGATACAAATTAGAGTTACCATCTAGGGCTGTAGCAATTAGTAGAAATCCTTTATATTTTCTCTTCAAAAATGTTCCATCAACTACAATCACTTTCCAAAGTTGTCTTCTGGAACCCTCTTATTGATTGACCAAAAGAAATAAATAGATATTTGAATCTACCATTGCAATTAGTTTCAAAATTCATATACGTACCAGGATTCGCTTCTTGTAGCATGAACAAGTATTTTGGTATCTTACCATAACTTTTATCCGGAATTCCTCTAACTTCATTAATTGCATACTCACAAGACTCCCAAGCTTGGGAATAAGTTAGTTCGCATCCATACTCTGAAAGAATAGTATTAATGATGTCATTCAGTTCAGGCCCTTCCTTCATACCCTCATAATTATGCATAATGAGATGTCCAATTGTTCTTGATGATGGTGTCCTATAGAATTTGCTTTTCTTTGAAGGAACACATGTATGGTTCCTCAAATACTTCTTGACTATGAAAAAATTAGACCCCTCTAAACACTTAGCACGAAGACTCTACTTGCAAACACTATATATGCAGCGTATACACCAATAAATCTTGTCAAATTTGGTAACCATATAGTCACAGTTATACCTCATCGCATGCATTTCAATAGTTGCTTGTAAAGCTTCCTTACTTGGAAAATAATGCCCCTTAACTATCATTGAATCTACCACAGTATGTACGACACCATCAACAGATTTAGATGATTTATATTTCGTATTATCCACCAATTCTACTGATTCGTGTGCCACCTTACCATCATCTTCTACATCTGCTGAATCATGTCGACTCTTAGTAACATCACCGCCATCTGCTGACTTCTGTGATACCTTAGCATCATCATCTCCGTCACTTGATTCACATGACTCTTTATTCAAATCAAAATTGGCTCCACTCCTACAATCATCAACTCTATCTTTGAACGTCACACACAACGATATCATATTTTTCTTTTTTAAACATGCAAGAAAGTTTTCCATTTGTCTATCATTCGTCATAACAACAGAAGAAAACTCAACACTAAGATCTTTGGGTAAATAACTGAATTCCACATCAACCATACTATCTTCTATTCCATATTTTTCTAAAACCATCACTCTCAACTCTGCAAGTGATGTAGATGATTGCAAACTAAGTAATCTCCCATGGTTTTCCTCATCAACAATCAATTTCCACTCTTTTCTCTCAAACAATCTCCATACACCACACATCACATATATTTGCAGCATAATGATAACAAAAATTTGTGGAAAGAAAAAAACAAAAAAAAAAACTGAAACTTAGAGGAAGAAGATGGCTGAAAGGAAGAGGAAGAAGCATTGAATTAGTTTCTAATTAAACCTTAATTAAATTAGGGTTAATTTTTTTTTAAAGTATAAAATTGATTATATATATATAGGTCAAAAGTTTTGAGAAAAAAATTACTTTCCTTACATTTAGATCCCCCCTTGATTCTATTTCTATTTTTAGCTAAATTTTAAAAATTTAGATTACGTATTCTAATCTTATTAGAATACGAATTCTAAATGTTTTAGAACATGAACAACTTGTAGAATACATGTTCTAAAATTTAGAATACATATTCTAAAAAAATTAGACAATGAACAAACCGTAGAATACGTATTCTAAAACTTTAAAAATACGTAATCTAAAAATTCATTCTAATTTTTTTTAAACATGAACAACTCATACAATACGTAATCTAAATTTCATAGAAGATGAACAACTCATAGATTATGTAATCTGAATATTAGAATACGTATTCTACAGTTTTTAAAACAAATTTCATCAAGCTAAAAACCAAGTTAAAACTATCTAAAATCAATAAGTTTCTTCTTCAAATCTTTTTAAAAATTGTGTATCTACATGCTTATCTGTTTTTTTTCTTCAAAAAATGTATTAATCTAGTAGTAAAGATAGTTTGGGAAAAACTGACAATTTTTTTAAAAGGTTTATATGGACAAAAATGTTCATAGAGCTCCTTTATTTCCAATTTTCCCAGAAATAATCATAAAAATTTTCAAAAAAAAAAACTATTTGCGCTACTATGTTTTAATTTCAGAGTCAAATACGGTAGGTTAATTTCGTTTTGTTGGGGCTTTTAAAAATACATTATGTCCATTTTAAACAATATGGGCCGAGGAAAGAGGTTAATGAAACGCCCAACCAAAAACAGTTCAAATCTGCAAAGAAGAATACACAAATCTGTGGAGAAAGCAGCGACGAATTGAAGAATGACGACAATATCCGATCTTTCTTGGGATTTCGTTGCAGAGATTATTTCTAGGGTTCCATAGACATCTCTATGCGCAGTTCGATCTCCTTGTAAAAGGTGGAACGCTGTGTCGAAAAATCAGATTTTGGGTAAAGAAGCAGCAAGAAATCAACATCAGTTTCTGGAGTTCATGGTTATAGATTCTAGGTTTCTTCCTTGAGATTCGATCTTCAAGGAATCCAAAACGAAGACGAAGATGACGTCGTTGATTCATGAAGCAAATATCTATAGAGATATTTGGTGCATTGGGTCATTAATTTGAAAATAATTGTCAAATTTGGTCATACGTTATTCACATTTGTGTAAATAGGTCAGCACTATTCATCTCTAGTTTTGCTCTAATAAGCTTTTAGATTAGCTTTCCTCTATCTCTCATCTCTCTCATCTTTCTCTACCATATATCTCTTTTTTCTATTTTTTATTTTCTCTATTTCACTTTATTTTATTTACCATTCAAATATTTAATCAAAAAATATTTTTAAGAAACCTGTTATTTTTTGAAATATTTTTGTGAATCTAACAAGACCTATTTAGTAGGGTTATGCAAAAAAAAAAACACTGTTTGTGCACCGTTATATCCACCATCATTTTTGTACACCATTTTGACAGTGTACAAAATGTTGTAGGAGTACCGACAGTATACAAGATGGTATACAGATTATGACAGTGTACAATATGAGTCAGTGTACAAGGTAAGTCGGTGTACAAGATAAGTCGGTGTATACGACGAGCCGATGTATATGACAAATAAGTGTACAATGTGAATCGGTGTACGAAACGAGCCAGCATACAAGACAAATAAGTGTACAAGACGAGTTGGTATACAAACGATGTATAGGAAGATGTACTAGTGGATAAAGACAATGTATATAGACAATGTATTGAGTACGTCTACGGAGATGGTGTATAAAAGAATATTTGGTTATACATTAATACAAAATGAATCTTGTTAGAAGTTTCTGATGTTTCATTTGTGAGATAATTATGAAATAAAATAAAAGAAGAGAAGAAAAGAAAGAATATACAAAAAGAAAGAGACAAAATAGAAAGAGATATATGAAAAAAAGTGAATAATCTTCTTTCTTTATTATTTAAAAAAAAATATCCTATATCCCAATTCACCGATAACTATACCTAATAACAATCAAGTCGACGAGAGATCTCAAGTCTATCACTGCGACGGCTTATTGTTATGTATCACCAAAGACAACTCAAGGCTCGTTGTATGGAATCCGTATTTGGGTCAAACCAAATTGATTCAACCCAGAAACCAATTCTGCAAATTTGACGAATTTGCTCTAGGATACGACAACAACAACGGTAACCACAAATCCTGAGGTTTTTAATGATGGTTACGGAAATTTGCATAGCAGTCGGAAATCGACATTGATGTCTTCGATTTTAGCTCTGATTCTTGGAGGGTTCTTGATGTCATTCCCAACTAGGATTTACCGTTTAACTATAGTGGTGTGTCATTGAAAGGAAACACTTACTTTTTTCGGTCGAGAGGTATCAAAAGTGAAAACAGAACTGACAAAGATTGAAGATTATTTACTCTGTTTTGATTTTACAACTGAGAGATTTACACCTTTATAAATTAATACTCGATAAATTAATAACCTCTCTAAATTAATAAATTATCCCAGTCCCGAGTTGGACCGATGTAATAATTGACACATTTCGATAAGATAATAAGATAATATTTTTTAAAAAATTTCTATGTAAATATATGGTCCCATTAATAACATAAATTAATAATCATATAAATTTATTTTATAAATATCTTCAATCTTAGTGAAGTATCATATTTATTTTAGTGAAGTATGATTCTAATGTTGTTTATTTATTCGTAAATTTTTAATTTTGTTGGAGTTTATCTCTATTTTTTTTAAATATCAAAAATATATGATATTATCTTCTCAAATTACATCAAAAGTTATTAAAAAATTTTATATATGCAATAATTATTTTTAATGTGTAAATGCATTAAAACACATCGAAGTATTGTCTTCATTTTTCTAATTTTTATATAATATTTTTTTAATTTGGAAAAACTCTCTATAAATTAATAATTATTAATTTATCGATTAATTAATAACCTCTATAAATTAATAAAATTCTCCGGTCCCAATATTATTAATTTATAGAGGTTTTACTGTATTTATGTTTTGCTATTTGAACCAAATTTGGTTAGTTGTTATCATGTGCGAAAATGTTAGATATTAAAGAATCATGTTTTCCATATTGTTGTTATTTCATATTTTTTTTCCAAATGTTGCTTAAACAGTCAGTTGTCCAATCTATTTATCTGCTGGAGAATTACTATTTACTATTGATCAATATAAGAAGAGACCCTCTAGACTTACACAGTGGGATCTTCAACCTAAAACTGGCTACGCAATCGATACTGACAATGATATAGAAGCAAATACAGAGACCGGAGAGAAGACAAGCGATTAGGCCATTAGGGATAAGGGAAAAATTGACTGGACAAGTTCTTATGCTGCTCACGTGCTAATCGGGATTAGAAGCTTCTTGTTAATGTGGTTTTGGATATGGACCTTTTGTATTTTGAATCACACCTATTCGACCCAGTTTTTAAGAGTTATATCCGGATACTTTTGATTCTAGACGGATTCAAGACTGATTAGTGATCCGTATATTTTGAGTTGATCAGTTGAGTAAACCGAAACTAAAATTTTTTAAGAAATAATTTAGTAGTAAAAAGTAAAATCTATAAAGTTATAACTAGCTTGATTCGCTTTGCGTGGAATTTTAATATTAAAATATTTTAAAAATTTGTTAAATTATTTATAAATATTAATATAAATTATTAATTATAAAGCAAATTTTATCAAAAAAATAATAATTATTATAAAGCCAATTCATTATTATTTTTCATTAAAATTTAGCATACCTTAAGGTTAAAATCATTTGATTCAAAAAATTTCATCAAACATGTATTTTTTTTAATCACAGATCCACATTATAGACAAACCCACATTTTTACTCATGTTGTGCTACAAAGTGCAACATTTGAGTTTGTATACACTTTCAAAAAATTTTAAAAAATTTAGATGTTTTCAAAAATCCAACTATAACTTTTACATTTATCGATTCCAAAAAATATTGGTGTAGGTAATTATAATATTCTTCGGAGAAAGGTAATTATACTTGCTCTATAGTTTCTTTACGCTAAATTTGTTAACTCGTTTCAACACTTCGATTATTTATCTCTTGTTTTTTTTAATCTTATTATTACTTCATCCTCTTATTAAATGCATTCATTAAATAATTATTTTATCAAATTAACATTATAATTATATTTCATTATAATTTTTAAGTTTTTAATTGTTACCCATTTTATTTAATTATTTTGTTTTATAAATATTGTTAGATTTATTCAATAAATATAATAAAAATATATTTAATGAATATTTTAAATTGTCTTTAATTCAAAAAGATAGTTTGCTTAGTTAGACACTCCGGATGTATAGAAGACTCTCTAATTATATATAGTAGAGGTTATACCGCGCTATACGCGGGACGGACATTAAAGTTTGATTTAAATGGAGTTATTTATTTGATATATTTAAATAGTATATTTTCAAAATATACATTTGTTTATTCAGTTATAGTAGTTTTGAATTGATTGAAAAATAGCATAGGTATTGAAGACTCAAATAGAGTTATTATTTTGCTTTCTTTCGAGAGGAGCCACATTGTTTATACCGAGCATTGATATCTCTCGAACATAACATAATTATGACTTGCGATGTAAGACAGTGAGAATTTATAAGCTATTATTGAACATATAAAATATCCTATAAACATAAGATGCATTGACTTCTTAGACTTGAACTTTTGCAGTTTTGATGTGAATCCGGTGTATTGTTAATTTAAACTTGCCTTAAGTCCTTCTGAAAATGGACACGACTCTGCTTAGATTGACTCAATATATGTCTTTTAATTTCGATAAAATTATTGTTGCATTATTCAGTTTCATGTATTTTTCAGTTTCAATAGAAATCTTGCGAAACCAAATGAACACACGTCGTAGAGTAACAGCAATGTGATATGAGAAAACCAGTGAGAACTTGACAACAGATTTATTACAGTATCACAATCTGTTACTCAATAACAAACCCTGACCTTAATTTTATTATAGTAACTTTAAAAGTCTAAAAAAAATTAGCTCCTTTAAAGTCTCTTTCTTTATTTTGTTTGAGCATTTATGATGAAACAAACTGCAGAGAGATTCTAACCAAAAAAAAACTCCAGTGCCTAACAGAATATTTAAATGAACATCAGGAGTTTCCCTCAACTTCAGCTTATGTGCCATCGCTGTCCTATAGGCACTGTCTCCTTCCACCTCATCATCAGTTCTGTGATCCAGCAAAACTTCTACCATAAAATCATTCAACACTGTCAAGACTTGAAGTTCTTTATTGGGACTTCATAACCCCAAAACCACTTTCCTTGGCATTTAAAGCAAATGCTCTTCCTTCTCATATCATCCAACTCTGCATTAGTATGATGTTTTTGAGGACGTTGAGGTGGTTTAGATACTACTTTATCACATGACTGTTTATCTGAAACTCTAGCAACCTCAGAAACTGTTGATCGTGACTGCCAGTTTGTAATTGGATATTGCATTGACATCCTAGTATCAGAAACCATCTATGATGACTCCCTATTCTCATTAGGAAACTCTTTCTACATCACCTTCCTCAAAGTACTAGTCTCCATCGAAATATCAATCAACTCAGGCAAACTCTGAGGCTTCATCATATACACCAATTCATGCATCTCTGGTTTCAAACCATTCAAGAAAATACCCTCCAATTTAGTATCATCCAAGCCTGTAACCTGTGCTAATAAGTCTTCAAATATCTTCACAAAATCAGCCACTCAACTAGGCCTGGGCAAAAAACCCGCACCCGATACCCGAACCCGAACCCGACCCCGAAGTAGGCAGTTCGGTTTGGGTACGGGTGCACCAAAATACCCGATCGGATGGAGAATTCTTGGAGATCGGATACCCATACCCGATCGGGTATACCCGAAGATATCTGAAGTTACCCGAACTAGCCGATACTATATAAGGACCTACATAAGATACCTCCTATTATATCTAACCCTAGTTCTCTATTTCTTTCTTTTGTCCGCAAAAAATTGATTGATCTTCCCAAAATCTCTTTCCCAAAAGCACAACCCTAATTATCCCATAATTATTCAAACTGGAAACCGTTAATCACTTAATAACATCTTCTCCACCGTCTGAGACCTCACGGAGGCGATCTCAGGTGATTCTACTAATTCATGACTTGTCGCCTCTGTTTGTTGTCATCGATTCACCTTGTTCCTGTTCAATTACACCTTTGTTTGTTGTCATCAATTATCCTTGTCTGATTTCCTTGCCTCTAAGTTGCTAAGTTTGTTTTGTCTATGAGTTGCTAAGATTTATGGGATCAGGTTTCAGGTTTTCTTCAATTTAGCCACTATTTGATTTGTTTTCTCCATTTTTGAAAATGGATTCATGTTAAGTTTTGCCAAAATCTGTAGCGTGTTTCCAGTTTTTTAGTTTTCAAAATCATCATCTTCTGTCGTTCAGTGATGTCTTGTCTCATAAGTCACAATCCATCAAGAATTTGTCGGATCAAAGTCTGTTTTTGCATCATCTTCTGCATTTTCAAAAGTTATGTATTCATTAATTTCTTTCAGAGCTCGATCGCCTTTAATTTGATGCTTCATTGCCTACTGATATTGTCATATGCAGCTAAGCTTTAACTTGTCCAAATCTTGAGTCGAAATTTGTGACAATTCTTAAGAGTTATTTCTTTATCAAACTGGTGGTAAATCTGTTTGATTATGAGTTAATTATTTCTCTTTGATTGTTGCAAGTTTGAAGTTTCATAATTTGATCGTTGAATTTTTGTCCCATTTAATTTCAGGTCCGATCACATTTTCTTGTTACTTCGTTGGTCATAAGGGTCCTTTTTGACAATAAAATTGTGAAATGGTCAAATTTTTAGAAATTTCCTTGTCATAATCTATTCTTTGTTTTAATTTTTGTCCTGTGAATTTGCAACTGATGAGTCTTTATCATTTTGACAGAAAATAAGTAGGAATGCTTTTGGGTCTTAGTGATCGCTAAGCACCAGAGAAATAGCTAGGTTAATATTGATTATGAAAGAAAATGAATAACTAGTGAGTAAGATATTCCAAAATATAGCATCTAGTAATTTTATTTCTTTGTTATATCGATCTGTTTGTTCCAAAAAAAAAACAAAAATTTATATCGATCTATATTATTGTTTATTAAATAAATCTTTATATATTGCTTTTATGCAATGACTATAAAGAAGACGTTCAAATTTTATATTACCTCAAGTGGAGATATTAAATCTAAGATGAGTTTGACTAGAAATTGGAAAAAGAAAGACAACAGTATTGTGAACATAAATGATGAGTTTTTAGTGGTTACAAATGATGATTATAACCTCGTTTTCATTTAAATGAGTTTTGTGTAGTCTGATTCTATTGTACATTGCTAGTTTTGAGTTTGGTGTAGTCTGAGACTTGGCTGCTAGTGTATGATGACAAGAAAGATCAAGTTGTTACTTGTTTTGTCTTTGTCTCATTAGCTGCTCTGTTCTCTTACAAATTTTGCTATGATGTTTTTACAATTCTGATTTTGTATATTTCTTATTTGCGGATGGCTTCATCACCATCTCCAAACCAAGATGACAGATATAATGAAGAACATGACCTAGAAGAAGAAGAGGTTATGACTCCGGCTAAGGGTCAAAGGAGCAAAAGAAAACAAGCACAAGGAAGTGGAGATGCTTCGGAACAACCTAAAGCTAAGAGGGTACTCCCCCCAAGGTCTGATGTATGGGTTCATTTCACAAGAAAAGAGGACAACCGTGAAAAATATGTCTATCACTATTGCAAGAAAGACTATGCATATCCAACAAAGTCAGGGACTAAAAGCTTGTGGAATCATCTTGACTCTTGTAGGCAATACAAGGCATGGATAGATGGGCAAGATAAGGCTGAGAGTCAACAAGTTATTAATAAGCAAGGAAGTATTCAGAGTGCAAAAGTGTCTAAGAAAGTTTTCAGAGAAGCATCTAATGAAATACTTGTGATAGGAGAGTTGCCATTGACTTTCATTGAAAGCATGGCTTGGAAACACCTTCTGGAACAAGGTAATAATTTTATTCACAGTTTATATTTTTTATCAACTTATTTATGTATATGACTTTAATATATGTATGTTTCTCTATGTATATACATCAAGGTAAACCTGGACGATCATCACTAAAGAAGAACAGTAACAAGAGACATTGTTAAGATGTATGTTGACAAGAAGGCTACTATGAGAAAATGGTTCCAAGCTAATAAGCAAAGAGTATTACACACAACAGATATTTGGACTTGCGAGATCACATGTAATTATTTTGATCTGTAGCTTGTCTCATTTAATTTTCTTATTCTCGTTTATTATGTTCATTGGATTAATCTTGCTTTCTATTTTAGGTTCAATTTATATGGTTATCACAACACATTACATTGATGAACAATGGCGGTTAAAGAAGTTGATTATAGGGTTCAAGTATGTCACGGATCATAAAGGTAAGACCATTGCAACTGTACTTCTTGATTGCCTAGCTGAGTGGGGAATAGGAAAAGTCT
Organism: Cardamine occulta; assembly: GCA_028015245.1. Lineage (NCBI taxonomy): Eukaryota > Viridiplantae > Streptophyta > Magnoliopsida > Brassicales > Brassicaceae > Cardamine > Cardamine occulta. Next base: position 9,888,837 of record CM051381.1, read on the forward strand.
TTCGTATCACTGTGGACAATGCAACAGCCAATAGTAATGCATTGTCAAAGTTTGAGTCCAGATTCTCTTTGATATCAGATGAGTCTTTAGTGATTAAAGGGGAATTTTTGCATATGAGATGTGCTGGTCATATCATTAATTTGATTGTGAGGGATGGATTGGATAAAGCAGATGGTAGTGTGAATGCAGTCCAAAATGCTATCTTATATGTTAGATTCGGACCCATTAGGCAAAATGCTTTTGAACTTCAGGTAGACTCTGGCAAGATGACAAGGGGTAGTTTACCATTAGATGTAAAAACTAGATGAAATTCCACATATCTAATGTCGTTAAGGGAAGTTAAGCACAAGGAAGCTTTTGAGAAGATGGAGTTTGAAGACAAGCTGTATAATGATCATTTCTTGGAGGTTGACAATGGTAAAAAACGAATTGGACCTCTTTCAATGGCTGATTGGCATGTGGTTCAAAGGTTGAATAGGTTCCTTGTCAGTTTTTACAATTCCACTTTAGTAGTCTCAGCTTCTACAACTCTGAATGCACACAAGTGTTATGGTGATATAGTAAACATAACTTCAGATCTCCGGAGTCTTTGTAGCAACTATGATAGTGAAGTTAGGGTTAAAGCTGAGGACATGTATAAGAAATTTGATAAGTATTGGGATGACTTGAAGAACATCAACAAGATGTTGGTAATAGCTACTGTTTTTGATCCAAGAAAGAAGATGCAGTTTGCGAAAATGTGTTTTGACGAGTTTATGGAGAAGACTCTACAGAGTCTAAGGAGTTGTATAATTCAGAAATTACTATTTTGGAGATATGTTCAAAGAGTATAGTGAAAGATATGGTAAGAATCAAAATGTGCAACCATCTCAGTCTCACTCGCAGTCTTCTTCGTCATCTCAATGTACTCAAGATCAACAAACAGATAGAATGGATGTTGTTGATATGAGCTTGGTTACCATAGGCATAGGATTGAGCACATGTACAATACCTTGTTAAAAGAGATTGGAGTTTGCGACAAAAATGAGTTTGAATCATACCTGAAAGACAAAGTTGAGAACCCTGAAGTGATGCTTGGAGTGGATTATAATGTGCTCTCTTATTGGACTTTAAACAATGTGAAGTATCTCATTCTGTCACAGATGGCTTGAGATTTATTTGCTATGCAAGTGTTTTCGGTTGCAGCTGAGAGTGCTTTTAGCACTAGTGGGAGGATAATAAACCCATATAGGAGTTGTCTAACTCACTATATGGTTGAGGTTTTGATGTCTATAGAACAGTGGATGAAATAAGACATCAAAATCGAATCAAAGGTGCTTACAAATGCAGAAATTCTTGCTGAATTTGAATATGAAGATTAACTTGAGAAAGGTGTGTATCTTTGTTCTTCATTGTTTTTTCTTCTCTTATAATTTATGTTAACAATTTGTGTTTGTTCATTATATTTTTAGATTTTCAAACTCCAACATCACAAGAAGAATAAGAGTGTAAGACACTTTACTAGTTTTCTAATCTCGGCTATAAGGTAAATTAGTTTTTATTTTCATATGTCAGTTTACATATGTTAGTTTAGATATATTATATGATTCTAACCTTGAATTTGGTGTCAGTTGATGTCTCAGGAAGTCATGAAGACAAGAACTATCTCGGTATTTCCTAATGAACTTGGTATTTTGGCTTTTGGAGTTGTTGGTTTTTCATGATAACTTTGGTTTTATATGAATGATTACAATCTGTGATGTTTGTTAATGTTTGCCTTTTGGTACTCTCTGACTCTGTATAGTACCTACAATCAGTTTGTTTAATGAATTGGGATTGATTTCTACCTTTTCTTAATTGCATTCGGATTGATTTTAGATTTTTTTCTTTGTTTCGGATGAAAATACCCATACCCGATCCAAACCCGATGTCTATTTCGGGTTTCGGGTATTATCCGAAAACACCTATACCCGATGGATGTTTATCCGAACCCGACCCGAAATCTAAATATACCCGATCGGATCTATACCTCTATACTTGAAAACCCGAAAAACCCAAAATACCCGATCCAAACTCGATCGCGTATCCAATCCATATTCTCTAATTCCGATAAATGACCGATTCAAAAATAACGCTCAACCAAAGAGATCGATCCGTAAATATTCAGCCCATCAAACACCGGCATATCCATATTCTTCATCAATTTTTCCTGAGAAACCATACCTGACTCACGACGGCGAGGTTCCGAGAAAAAGAGTGATCCTTTCTAACAGAAATCTGGTGAAAATGACTGATCCAATCGACTCGTCCCAGGGGAATCACAATTTTGTTCCAGCGGAGGTAGACGAAGCAAGATCTGTTCCAATGTATGCTGCATCGATTTGTGACAAACCTTCTCTTCATGAAATTGAGTATTCAATGTGTTCAGGCGGTCAAAGAGCTCTGGTATCGGATCTGAATCTGACATCGGCGACTTTGCCGATTTAATCGGAGACAACTGCGATTCCAGAACCATTCTTCGATCTTCAACATGAAATCAATCGATCATGTTTCACGAACTCACCAATTGTTAAGAAATAAGTATCGATCCTTTAATTCTCAATCCAGAATAGTTCACCTCTCAGAGATCATCTAGCTCATTATCGCTAGCTGCTCTCTCAGATTTCACACACGAGATTCTTTACAGAAATGACCATGGAGTCTCTCTAAACAATGAGAGCTTTTCTTTATGGTCTACTATAGTTTGTTACAGATATTTTGTATACTAAAATATCTTCAGCTTCCTTTTAATCTTCCTTTCCACGTGTTTCCTCGCTTGCACGTGCCTTCTTTTGCCTCATATATACCTGCTTGAGCTTAAACATATATTTCAACATTGGTCTTGATGATCACAAAAATGGTATAAAGCCAAGTAATTTTTCAATCCGAATCAAAAAGAGTATAATACTTGTGAAACGAAAGACAAAAAACATACTTAGCCAAATTTGAACACAACAGACTCTAAACTGGCCCAAAAATAAATCATCCCCAGAAGAACCAAGCTAATTACTCGTATACACAGACACAAATAACTTAAACAATAATTAGCAATAAACCAATCAAAATGTTCAAACGATTAAGAAAGTAAGTGAGTTTGTGATTAGAATCAGAGGCCGTACCAAATAGAAGCTTAGACAATAACTAGCAATAAACACACAACTCAGTAGTAAGCAAGCTGAGACATTTCAAGGAAAGAGAAGGAAATTGAAGCTGGTGATATCTACTCATCCTCCTAATCTATGCACAGAACATACCGATCTGAATAAGGAACCAAAATCAATTTCAAAAAAGTTGGGGAAGCCATGAATCACCTTCAGAAATTACCAGAGAATCCTTGTAGGGACGAAATTCAGCAAATGGATGAAGAAACTGAAGAAATGAATTGAAGAAACAGAAGAACTTTAGGTTTTAAAGAAATTTTTGGAGAAGAAAATAAAAGTTGTGTTAAGCTCTCTCGCGAGAAAGAGAAATTTTTTTCATATACTTTTTTTTTATAAATAAAATATTTTTTTATATAATTCAATTTAAAAAAAATATATTTAGATTATGTCAATTATAAATAAAATGATGAAAAACCAATTTAATTTTGCATCAGAAATAAAAAGTGATACTAAAATTGGCATTTCGCTTTAATTATGAATGAACATCAATGATTAAATGGTACTAAATAACTGATGCCAAAAAATCTTCAACCAATTGGAGGTAACTATTCAACACAAGAAAATAAAAACCTAAATTTGAGATGCACTATTTTAAGAAAGAATAACAAAAATTTAGCAAGCAAAGACAGGAAGTACAAAGCGAAAACTTAGCTGAGCCACAAACCCTGATTAGTGGAAGAGAAGAAAGAGTTACGAGAATTTATCGCTGGCCAATTCACCTATATAAATAACATAATATAACCATTGTGTTGAGTGTGTTCTTGTTTGTATTTATTTCCCCCCTAGGTTTCCTGTAACACACTTCTTCTTCTCTCTCCCTCCCTCTAATGGCCTCTTTTTGAAGGCTTTAGAGTAAGGAGAGAAGGAAGAAGTTAATTCTTCCATCGGACATATCTTCTTTTTATATCTATCTTTATTAATTTAATATTTTAGATCAAAATCTATCATATATCTCTTTTTAAGGAAGAAAAATGGCGTCTGACATCTCATGGGATGAAATCAAGAAAGAGAATGTGGATCTTGTAAGTATTTTACACTTTTTTTTTGGTACAAAATATAATTTCGAATCCGTAGATTGTTCTTAGGGAAATTTCTAATGTTTGAACTATTATGTGAAAATTTTAGGAGCGTATCCCTGTCGAAGAAGTGTTTGAGCAACTAAAATGCTCTAAAGAAGGTTTGTCAAGCGATGAAGGACAGAAGAGGCTTGAGATATTCGGAGCAAACAAGCTTGAAGAGAAATCAGAGAACAAATTCTTGAAGTTCTTGGGATTCATGTGGAATCCTCTCTCATGGGTTATGGAGTCTGCTGCAATCATGGCCATCGTCTTAGCCAATGGAGGAGGAAAGGCGCCAGATTGGCAAGATTTTATTGGTATTATGGTGTTACTTATCATCAACTCCACCATTAGTTTCATCGAGGAGAATAATGCTGGTAATGCCGCTGCAGCTCTCATGGCTAATCTTGCTCCCAAGACTAAGGTATGCAATATATTTTTTAGAATGAATAACTTCTTTTTTACTATTTTTAACCAAGTGGTTGTGGTCCAATGCCTGAAGGATTCATTTTGAGTCCTTCCACATGCGATTTCAATGATCATTACTCACCCATATACATCTTTAGTGGCAAGAAAACTGGATACTAATATAATCTATGTGTGAATGTAGGTGTTAAGAGATGGAAAATGGGGAGAGCAAGAGGCTTCAATCTTGGTTCCGGGTGATCTAATAAGCATCAAATTGGGTGACATTGTTCCTGCTGATGCTCGTCTCCTCGAAGGAGATCCTCTCAAAATTGACCAATCTGCTCTTACTGGTGAATCTCTTCCAACCACCAAACACCCCGGAGATGAAGTATTCTCAGGCTCCACCTGCAAGCAAGGTGAGATTGAGGCTGTTGTTATTGCCACAGGTGTTCACACCTTCTTTGGCAAGGCTGCTCATCTTGTTGACAGTACCAACAATGTTGGCCACTTCCAAAAGGTACTTTAGATACAAACAACATCCACAACAAGTGTCAATCTAGATTCTTATAGTTGGATTTTTTTTTCTAGGTTTTGACATCAATTGGTAACTTTTGTATATGCTCAATTGGGTTGGGAATGTTAATTGAGATATTGATTATGTACCCTATCCAACACCGTACATATAGAGACGGTATTGATAATCTATTGGTACTACTGATTGGAGGAATCCCAATCGCTATGCCAACAGTTTTGTCAGTAACAATGGCTATTGGTTCACATAGACTCTCTCAACAAGGTGCCATCACCAAGAGGATGACCGCTATTGAAGAAATGGCTGGAATGGATGTTCTCTGCAGTGACAAGACTGGAACCCTAACCCTTAACAAGCTCTCTGTCGACAAGTCCTTGATTGAAGTGTTTCCAAGTAACATGGATACTGATACAGTTGTATTGATGGCTGCAAGAGCCTCTAGGATTGAAAACCAAGATGCTATTGATGCTTCCATCGTTGGAATGTTGGGTGATCCAAAAGAGGTATGTACCTTATTGTTTAGAAATTTTGATTTATTTAGTTTAACTCTTTATATATCCTTATGTTGCAATTTTTATTGATGAAACAAATAGGCAAGAGCAGGAATCGCAGAGGTGCATTTCTTGCCCTTTAACCCTGTAGATAAACGTACAGCCATTACATACATTGATGAAAATGGAGACTGGCATCGGAGCAGCAAAGGAGCTCCAGAGCAAGTAATGAAACTAATATTCTTGATTTTCTTATTAATTTAAGTTATGATATGCTACCAAGTTGGGCATGGTCTAGTAGTGAATCTGAGGTCTTTCCGAAATGGAGACTGAACCTGGATCCCTAGTTCACCGAAAGAGTGCTATCTTTGGTCCTTGGCCTCACATCTAAATTCATAGACTACAAAAATTTAATAAAATACCTTATGGTATGCTTCTCTTTTATCTAATAGAACATTGCTTTTGTTTTAATTTTTATTTTTACTAGATCATTGAACTCTGCAATCTCCAAGGAGAGACTAAAAGAAAAGCCCATGAAGTTATTGATGGTTTTGCGGAACGTGGGCTTCGTTCTCTCGGGGTTGCTCAACAGGTATGTCATAGTAAAACTCATTACATATAAAATTAAGACCTTTGGTCTTGCAGTTTTAAAAACAAAAATCATTTTTGATTCAATTGCAGACTGTGCCTGAGAAGAACAAGGAAAGTGATGGTAGTCCATGGGAATTTGTTGGTCTCTTGCCTCTCTTTGACCCACCAAGACATGACAGTGCGGAAACGATCAGAAGAGCTCTTGAGCTTGGTGTCAATGTTAAGATGATTACAGGAGATCAACTTGCCATTGGTATTGAAACTGGTCGTAGGCTTGGCATGGGAACCAACATGTACCCATCCACCTCACTCCTTGGAAATTCAAAGGATGAGTCATTAGTTGGCATCCCTGTGGATGAGCTCATTGAAAAAGCTGATGGATTTGCTGGAGTTTTCCCTGGTAATATATATATATATATAAATTCAAATATTCAATGTTACAAAAATGTTCTTCTGTAACATTATTTTCATTTGGTTTAAACAGAGCACAAGTATGAAATTGTAAAGAAGTTACAAGAAAGGAAGCACATTTGTGGTATGACTGGAGACGGTGTAAACGATGCTCCAGCCTTGAAGAAAGCGGATATTGGTATAGCTGTCGCAGATGCGACTGATGCAGCGAGAAGCGCTTCAGACATTGTTTTAACCGAACCAGGACTAAGCGTGATCATAAGTGCCGTGTTAACTAGTCGTGCAATCTTCCAGAGGATGAAGAACTACACAATATACGCCGTCTCCATTACTATTCGTATTGTTTTGGGATTCATGCTCGTTGCTTTGATTTGGAGATTTGATTTTGCACCTTTCATGGTCTTGATTATCGCAATCCTAAATGATGGAACCATCATGACAATCTCTAAGGACAGAGTGAAACCTTCTCCAGTGCCTGATTCTTGGAAGCTCAATGAGATTTTTGCCACAGGAGTTGTTCTAGGAACTTACATGGCTCTTACCACAGTGCTGTTTTTCTGGCTAGCTCATGATACAGACTTTTTCAGCGTAAGTAATACAATACACAATATCACATTAATAACATATTATGTTACTAGACTTATTTCCAATATTAAATTTCAGAAAACATTTGGAGTGAGGTCCATTCAAGGAAGTGAGGAAGAGCTTATGGCAGCTTTGTACCTTCAAGTGAGCATCATAAGTCAAGCACTTATCTTTGTCACCAGATCAAGGAGTTGGTCATTTGTTGAGAGACCCGGGTTTTTGCTTCTTATAGCTTTCATTCTGGCACAACTGGTTAGTAGAATCTTTTCATAACATATCACTTGTCAATTTTATTTACATTTTATCATTAGTGTCTGAGATATGACGGTTTCATTCAATAAACAAGGTGGCTACATTGATCGCTGTGTATGCAAACTGGGGATTTGCAAGAGTCCTAGGTTGTGGATGGGGATGGGCTGGAGTCATATGGGTATACAGTATTATTACCTACATTCCTCTTGACATCCTCAAGTTTATGATTCGTTATGCTCTCACCGGCAAGGCTTGGGATAACATGATCCAAAAGAAAGTGAGCAAATTAAAAATCACAACATTATAAAATGTATTTTACTTAATTCTATGCTAGTTGTGATATTCATAATTGTAATCTGTTGAATTGTAATCTGTTGCAGACTGCTTTCACAACAAAGAAAGATTACGGAAAAGGAGAAAGGGAGGCTCAATGGGCATTAGCTCAACGTACACTTCATGGCCTACCACCTCCTGAAGCAATGTTCCATGACAAGAACCATGAGCTATCTGAAATAGCAGAGCAGGCAAAGAGGCGTGCGGAGGTTGCTAGGTAACCAAATCAATTTTTTTGTCAAATTTCTTACCAAATAATATAGATGGACAATCCAAACTAACATGGTATTGTTTCTTGTTTTTAGGCTGAGAGAGCTTCACACTCTAAAGGGTCACGTTGAATCAGTAGTGAAGCTCAAAGGGCTCGACATTGACACCATTCAACAACACTATACTGTTTAAGGGATACTACTATCCATGAGCCCTAATCAGTAACACAATAAGCTATGTATTCTCCTTACAATTATATTGTTTAAAACTATATGTAACGAAAAGAGAACAAAAACAAGAGATATAACATGTTTTTCCGTTGGATGAAATATAAAAAAACCTAGTTACTTACAAAATTTCTACTCTTGCATTACATTCTGCGCAAATTAATTATATGATTATTAATTTATATTATTAATGGGATCAGATACTTGCATAGAATTTTTTTTTAAAATTATTATCTTATTATCTTATTAAATTGTATCAATTATTACACTGAACCAACTTAGGATCAGAAAATTTATTAATTTATAACAATTATTAATTTTTCGAGTATTAATTTATAGAGATCCTACTATATAATGCACGATTGTAAACATAGCAAGGATCACAATACAATAGTTCTAACACCCTAAACAACTTACTCGACTTATACATGTCCCATGCTTCTTATGAACTTCAACATTATTCACATCACATCACATCATTCACATATATACTTATGTATTAATCATTTTCCTTGACGATGCTTAATCACTACTTGATCTAGATCCATCGATCTAGAAACCGTTATGCCCCTTTGGACATTTGCTCGAAGGTGCTGTGAGACCTGTAGGTCTCATGTGTCATGCAATCAAATCAAAGCAGGCCATGCTATCTCATCACACTTCTATGATCATGTCACATGCTTCATATGATTTCTTTGTCTCATATTTCTATCAACCTAACTGCAATCAATCATATACTATGCTAGTTTCATACAGAAGAATATCTCCAACAAACACACACACACACACACACACACACATATATATATATATTAATCCATGGATCACATCCTCACCTGGGCAATTGTGAGACTCGAGCCCAATAAGACTAACAAATTTTTTTTTTTGCGTCGGTGTATACATAGCATGTATGTGTCTCCCTCTTCCTCAAGACGCTTCCAACATCTTCCATTGCCGAATCCAAGGGCGGAGGCATGTGCAATGGAGGGGGTCAACCGACCCCAACAAAATTTAATTACCCTTTATGTTGACCCGTTGAAAATTTTACATTGACCCCTATAAATCTGACTTAAACTCATGTTTTAGTTAAAAAGAAGACCTCAAACCTACTTTTTCTAGCTAAAAATATAATTGATCTTCTAAATTGAACACAAATCCATAATACAGTTAGTCAAACCATGTTAACCTTTTAAAATTTGGGATTATAATTATAAAAAAGTAAATAAATTTTTAGTGTTTTTTTGTTTTATATAATTTCACCCCAATAAAAAATCAATCTACTTCCGCCACTGGTTGAATCTAAACCTAATAGCAGCAACAACTCTCAAGTGTAAAGCCACCATCTTCCATTGTCGTTGAGTTAGTGAGCCATGATATCGTTGTGGACTTGTGGTTGTGCTTTCGTTCATTAGTGGAGTGACATTCTATCACTACCATTTATCACTAAAATTTCTAGGAGACTAGATATTCACTACAAGAAAACATGCCAGTAACGACGAAACTTTACGTCGAAATAAAATCATCGTAAATAAGAAAGGATATTACGAGTAATTTAAGACTCAAAAGACAATCGTCGTAAGAACGTCGTAAACTTACGACGAAATGAGTCGTCGTAAACTGGACTTCTATTTACGACGATATACTAGCGCGTTAACGACGAATTTGATGTTCGTCGTAAACTAGTCACAAGTAAACGACTCTCTTACGATGAATTATAGATTCATCGTACAGTAATCACAATTTAACGACTCGTTTACGACGTGGTATATTAACAACTCAATAACTACGAAAATTGAATTGTTAGGTGAATATGTGTATTAAATGTTTACCAGAAATTTTACGATGGAGTATAATCGTCGTAAATGCATTTTTAATATGACATTAAAGCGTTACAATATTCAGTTATCGTAAAATCGTTGTTTCATTTTTAGTTCAAAAATTTTCTATAAATACCATATTCTGCCACATAATAAATTTATCGTAACTATAGATGAAGAAAGATCTTTGGTTCCGCGTCCAGCTGGTATGAGAGAAGCTGAAGAACGGGCAAGGAAAAAACTAGAACAATCAATGTTACAAGATTGTCCTGGTATAAGCGAGTCTATGTGTAATTCTTATGAGAGACATGTACGAATGGTTAATTGTGTTGTTGAGTCAGAAGATCATGTTTTCACTGATGTCCCTTGGAAGACTACAATTGAATACCTAACACAAAAAGATAAAGTGAAATATCATTAGTATGCAATTAATGATTGCTTAATTGATATGTCTTCCATAGGTGATATTCGGAACCAACAAAGATGGATGTATATGCATAACGATTCTGAAGGAAACGTAACAAAGGAGTTTCTCAATGGGCTGGAAATCTTCATGTACCAGGCGGGCAATACAACACTCACTCTAGAAACCGGTAAAATGTTCTGTCCTTGTCGGAAATGCAAAAAGTCAAGTTCAAGATTTACTCATAGTGAGAATGTGTGAAATCATTTATTAAATAGAGGGTTTACGCCAAACTATTATATTTGGTTTCACCATGGAGAGGGTTATGGTGGAAATAAAGCAAATAGTAGTAATAGTAATGTTGAAGCTGTGAGTTTGGATGAACCTAATAATTTGCATTACTATGATCATTATCATCATGTAGATCGGGGAGATCTAGAACATGATAGGGTACATGACATGGTTACAGATGCATTTCATGGAACAACTTCTTCATTTACTGAGTATACAGTTGAGGAACCTAACTTAGATGGGAAACGATTCTATGAAATGTTAAATGCTGCAAATCAGCCAATCTACGAGGGATGTAGAGAAGGTATCTCGAAATTATCATTAGCAGCTAGGATTATGAGCAGTAAAACATATCATAATTTATTTGAAGTTTGTATGGATACATGGGCAGAATTGTTCAAAGAATATTTGCCAGAAGATAACTTGTCTGCTGAATCTTACTATGAGATTCAAAAACTGGTTTTTATTCTAGGGTTACCTTCTGAGATGATAGATGTATGCATTAACAATTCCATGATCTATTGGAAAGATGATGATCAGTTATAGGAATGTCGATTTTGTAAGAAGCCAAGATATAAGCCGCAAGGTACTGGAAGGAATAAGGTACCGTACCAACGGATGTGGTACCTACCAATTACAGAGAGGTTGAAAAGATTGTATCAGTCTGAAAGGACATTAGCAGCAATGAGGTGGCATCCAGAACATTTGTAGACGGAAGGGGAGATCAAGCATCAGTCAGATGCAAAAGCATGGAAGCATTTCAATATGGTACACCCAAATTTTGCTAGAAATGTTCCGAATTTTTATCTTGGATTATGCACCGACGGATTTAGTCCATTTGGAATGTCTGGTAGACAATATTTTTTGTGGCCAGTAATAGTCATGCCATACAACCTTCCCCCAGGGATGTGCATGGAAAAAGAATTTCTATTTATGAGTATATTAGTTTCATGGACCCAAGCATCCAAAGCGGTCACTAGATATTTTTCTGCTGCCTCTTATACATGAGTTGAAGAAGTTATGGTATACAGGGGTTTGAACATATGATTGTTCGGTAGAAAAGAATTTTAATATGAAAGTTGTGCTTCTGTGGACAATAAATGACTTTCTTGCATATGGGATGCTATCAGGTTGGACAACGCATGGAAGATTATCTTGCCCGTATTGCCTTGGAAGGACATATGCATTTCAACTGAAATACGGAAGGAAATCAATTTGGTTTGATTATCATTGTCGATTTCTGCAGATGAGCCATCCTTATCGAAGAAACAAGACATTGTTCAGGAAGAAAGTAAGTGTACGATCCCTCCCATCGGTGTATTTGTCAGAAGAACAAATAGAAGTGCAAATTGATCATTATGGTGGTCAGAAAACAGTTAGGCGTGGGAGTAATTGGCATGTTCCAGGTAATATGTCCGACAGATATGGGGAGCATCATCACTGGCACAAGAAAAACATATTTTGGGAACTTCCATATTGGAAAGATCTTCTGCTGCGATACAATCTGGATGTGATGCATATCGAGAAAAAAGTTTTTGATAACATCATCCATACAATATTAAATGTGGCAAGAAAGAAAAAAGATAGCAGGAACTCAAGATTGGACTTACCTGCTATTTGTTCGAGAAGTGTGTTGCACATTACAAGCAACGGGCAAATACCTGTTCCTATCTTTATGTTGGCGTTAAATGCAAAACTGTATTGTTTAAATGGGTGAAAGAAGACGTGAAGTTTCCCGATGGGTATGTTTCCAACCTCTCTAAATGTGTTGAAGATGGGCAAAAGTTTTCAGGGATGAAGAGTTATGATTGTCATGTGTTTATGCAAAGACTACTTCTATTCGCACTTACTGGGCTACTTCCACAAAATGTAAATGAAGCACTTGTAGGTATATACATACAGTATATATATATATATATTAAGATACGTTTTTTAGAATTTACATCCATTTATTTTTCTTTTGTTCTGAGTGGTATTGGAGCTTTTCGTGGGATCTTAGTACACGGACGTTGACCGAAGAAGGCATTCAAAATTTGATGCCAATATTCCAATTTTATTATGCAACTTGGAGAAGATCTTTTCTCCATCAATTTTTGATGTTATGGAACATCTTCCAGTCCACCTTCCTCATGAAGCATCACTTGGTGAGCCTGTTCATTTTCGATGGATGTATCCATTTGAGCGCTTCATGAAACACTTGAAAGGAAAAGCCAAAAATCTCCAAAAATAGAAGGCTCAATTGTGGCGGAGAGTTTAACAGCAGAAACATTTAACTATTTTGCACCAAACGTTTGTACACGGAAAAGAAAACCGACAATATGACGATGGTGGTGTGGCACCAACATATGCAGTAGCAGGTGTTCCAGACATTTTTTCGCAAATTGGTTGACTTGCTGGAATGCTAAAAGAAGTTTGGTGGTCAAGTACCGATGGTCGTCATAGCGCACACACATATATCCTCCTAAATTGTGAGGATTCATTTGAAAGGTAATTAATATATATTCTTTAACGAAATATTTATTTATTTAAATAATATATTTACAAATATCTTATATTGTATATATATATATATTTCAGCTTATTTGTGACTCAAGTACAAGAAGCCCTCGGGGAATATCAAATGATGAAATTAACAAGCAAAAAGATCAATACTTTGTGCCGTGGTTAAAAGCACAAGTACGTTTATTTATAAATCAACAGTTTATAAATTATGTATGATTCTAATTATTTGACATTTAATTAATAATGTATACTTTTATATAATTTTTTAATTTAGGTTGATTATGACGATCCATTTTATCCACCATGGTTTCATGACTTATTTTAAGGTCCAAGCTCAAGGATAACCACTGCTCCCATGTATTTCATGTGAGGATATGCATTTTATGCTTACGAGTATGGTAAAAGACGAGCAACTGGCAACTATGGAGTATGTGTCAAAGGGGAATCAGACTTTTAAGGGATCCTGCAAGAAATAATTGAAGTGGAATTCACTGGATTAGTGAAGATCAAATGTGTTTTGTATAAGTGTGATTGGTTCGATCCTAAAGTACGCACATGTGTTCGTTACAACAAATTTGGAGTTGTTGATGTCAACGCCGGAAGATGTCAACTCCGGACTCGTCGTGACATCATCGTAAATCTGTTGTTCAAATTTGAAAATAATAAGGAAACTTGATCTTTGAATTCTATAGTTGATAGATTTTGCTTAGGAGGATAATTACCTTACCTTAAATAAGCAATACATCCTATAAGGATTTTAGTGTTTAGGGATTTAAAACTCTAAATCATATAACCTTACAACGGATTTACGATGAATCGTTGTAAATCCATTGTAACTAACAACGGGTTTACGACTATTCATGTTCGGATGTTACGACTTATTTATGACGATTTATGGTTAAAGCGGTGTACAGCATGCCAGGTTCGAACTACGCGTGCATACAACGTCCATGTGTTACTTAATTTTATCATAATGATAAAAAGCGTCATAACCGATCATCGTAAGATCATAAGTAAACTTAAAGAGTTCTGACGAACACAAAATCTATATATACGAGGGACGCCACCCCTTCTAGATTTTCTCTGCCTTCTCTCTAAATGGTAAAATTTTTAACTCTATTTTATTTTATTTTAATTATTTTAGTTGTTAGGATTTGATTTTAGAAATAAGTTTGGAATTATTAAAATGGCTAGGATGTTGATTTAATTTTAGAATTTAAAAAATTGTTAGTATTATAATTTTTAGGATAATGTAATAAATTAATTTTGGAATGATTAAATTTGTTCGTATTAATTTTTTAAAATTTTGTTTTGAATGTTAATTAATGCAGATGTTCGAAAATCACGTCAGCACTATGATGATCGTTTTCTACAAGGAGATCCTACAGGACATGGATCGAGTTCTGAGAGGCCATCGACTTCTTCTGCGGCTGATACGGTTTCTGAGAGGATACAATCCAAATCAGTGGCCGATAAATCAGAAGCTCCACCACCACCACCACCACCACCTGAAGTCCCACCGGTTACATCTGCAGGAGCACTTCATCCGGACCTATTAGTACCGCCAGATGCTCTGTATGCTCGTTTTACAGTGGAGGATCTCCTCGTCCAGCCCGGACGAGAAGGATTGTACCGGTTGGATCCCAACTGTCCTCAGGGAATTTTCAGGTATGTAATTATTATACTTTTTATTTTAAACATATATATTACATATATTTTTAAAATAATTAATTTATTCTTAAATTATTTTTTAAAGGTTTGGTGTGGATAATAAGGTGGGACGTAGCGTTTCGGAGACAATCAAGGGTTACTTCTCCGAACCTCATCCAAATTTGTCCCAAACACCGGATCACGTCAAGAAGACGTGGTTTAAATGTTTTGCGATATATGGTTTTTTAATATTTTAATTTGTGTTTTATATTTTATATATTACTAATTAATTAATTATTATTTTTTCAGCAAAAATGGAATTGGGAGCTTGCCATCAATGAGCGAGTCAAAGAGGAATTCAACAAAAAGGCGATGAGGCGACTTGCCAACACCGTCTCTGATTGGAAGGAAGTTTGGCTCCTCAAAGGGAATGATGCCAAACCTATTTTCCTCAGTCAAGCCGTGTGGGATGGTCTTATTCGTTTTTGTCGTGATCCGAATTCGGTCCGAGTTTCCACCAAGTGTTCGAGCTCTTGACTTACAGTTGATGAGGATGGATATTTGCCTACGCCTTATACAGCTGGACAGATACCTTTTGCGGGTGTCCGTTTGAAGATGGTAAGTATATTTATTTAGTTTATCAAAGATTTAATTATAATATCTTACTCTTATTTTATGTATTTTTTAGGCTGAAGAACAAGGGGGAGAACTTCCGTCTCTTTCATCGTTGTTCGAGCGGATCCACAAAAAGAAGAGTAGAGTTTTTGTAGATGTCAGATCTCAGTGAATCTACAATGAGATCACCGCTAGGATTGAGGAGCATCAGACACAGCTTTCTCACCAAATCGAAGATGGTACTCTTGTGGCATTGAGTACATTGGATGAAGACAAGATCTTCGAATCGGTATTTATTATATTATTTATTTCATTCCATTTACTTAATAATTTTATTTATGATTATAATATTTCTTATTTTTATTTTTAGCTAGCTCCGAAGAAAAAAGGACGGATTTTGGGCATGGGATCGGTTCACGATGTACCGATTGCCACATCTTCTCATAAGTGTAACCCAAATGATGATCCCGTACATCTCCGAGCTTAGATTGCATCTTTAAAGGATCTCCAACAACAAACAACCCGCAAGCTACAAGGAATAGATAGTTTATTTAACATTTTGGAGGAAGGTAATCCGAAAATGCAACAAGCTTTGGAAGCTAAACGTGCAGCGGATCGAGCAGAGGAGTTGGGGCAATTATTGGGCCAACCTCAAGACCAAACCGACTTGGATCAGAGAGCCGCAGAAGCCGCTCATGCGGACTTGTTTGCGGATATAGATTTCACTAATGAATAGATTTTTAGATTTTTATTTTATGTTTTTTGTATAAACTTTTAAATTATGTTTTATGTATAATTTTTTTCAATTTAATTTTGTTTTAATTTCAAATTTTTTTATATAATTTTAATTTTTTAATCAGTATATAAATTAACTAATTCTAATTTTAATTTTAATTTAATAATTTATATTAAAATTAAATTATTTTAATTTTATTTATAAATAAAATAACTTACGACTTATTAACGACCACCATAGTCGTAAAATATAACGAAGAGTTTACGACCGCGTACACCTTTACAACGCATCTACGATGCTTTGTATTATGTTGAGTTTACGACGAATTCAATAGTCGTCGTTAACTAGTCGTAAAATATAACGACGAATACAATAGTCGTTAAATAGTCGTCAAATATAATGACGCTTTTACGATGGCGTATACCTTTACGACGCATATACGACGTCATGTATTACGTCAATTTTACGTCGAATATTGTTCCTTGTTCATAATACGATGAGTTGACGATGATTTGTCTATTTCGACTAACCGATTATGACGATTTCATATTCCTCGTAAAATCGACATATGACTCTGTTTACGACGAATTAACAACGATATGGGTCGTTGTTAACCTTATTTTTCTTGTTGTGATTGTAAATTAAAATGCGGAAGCGATTTAAATAATAAAGCAATAACAAGATGACACAGAGATTTAACGAGGTATCGGTTTGTTCTCTTTCAAACCAACCACTAGTCCTCGGCTGTAACAAAAGTTTGTTAGATCACTTAAAGAAATACAAGATAGAATAGAATTTCTACACAAATTCTAATACATCTATCTAAGAACTTGAACTAAGGTTAACAAGTAAATGTTTTAACTCCCCCTTAATCATGTATGCATTCTTCTTGGAGAAGTCATTGCTTCGTGTTCCTCACAGCGACAGCAACCTCTTCCCAAGGTTATCTCTCCCACAACTTCTGTAGCTAAAATGCTTGGATCAAGAACTCTGTTTTCTATTTCTCTGTTTTTACAGTTAGCAAGCGTGTAGAAGAAAGAAAGCTTCTTCTCCTTATATAGAGAATCCATATAATGATTCCTTTTAACCTGGACCATATCTACAATTAATCCTCAGCATATTTGCAATTCAACATATATCATATTAACCTAAAATTTTGAGGTTTAAAAGACAACGATCGAAGATACCTATAACACCGTGGGCGTATGTGGCCACTCTTCCCAAAATGATGACAAATGGGACGAAATTTCATATGATTAACTTGCTTACTTTGGGGTTGTCTTGGCATGTTCTTGATATTATCTTTCATATTACCACCTGAAACAAAAACAGTTTTAGAGTTTGATACATTACCTTTGTAGCCAAGACCGTGTGGCTAATGTCCCACTCTTCCCATAGTTAAAATGTGATCAAGCTTCGTTGTTCCAATATTCAACATCTTTACTCTTTTCTGGTTTTTTCAAGATCACATTGCACGACAAGTAATTCTTCACCTTTCTTTTGAAGTTGCATTTTCAAGTCTTCAATCTGTAAGTTAAACTCTTTCTTCTTTATCAAACCAACATTTTGACAGCAAGTGGTGACGAAATTTTGCAGAAGTTCTTCATAAGTAGGCATATCCTCATCGTCTGATGCGTCTTCATCAGTTTCAGCAGCTTCTGTTTTGGTGGGCTCTGTTTTAACAGACTCAGTTCCGACAGACTCTTCTATTGTAGCAACGAATAAAATCATGTTGTTGTATGAGATATCTTCTTCATCACTTTCTGTCTCCAACTCCTTTTCCTTCTGGTTTTGTCGATTTGCACAATCTGCTTTGAGGTGGCCAAAACCTTGACACTATGACATTGAACCAATCTTTTCTCTTTACCTCGATCATCTTTTCTACCATAACTGTTGTTGGATTTTGAGAGCTTCTTGGCTTCATTTGCCATGTCTCTTAGTTCTTTGTAGAACTCAGCAATTGAGCTGCCAGGCTGCATTAACAAACAATCAAATCTAGATTTAAGCATAATGAGTTTTGTTTGTTTAAACTTAGAAGTACCTTCATAGGTGGTTTCCAACGCCTCCCACATTTCTTTTGCTGTTTTGTACGAGGAGATCATACGAAATTGGCCAACATCAATTTCGTTGTACATAGCGTTCAAAGCTTTAGCGTTGCTCGTGCTTTCTAGACTTCTTTGGGAGTCCAGAGAGCTCTCACTTTTGGTGTAATATTCCCTTGAGCATCTTTGATAACTGGATCATTGTATCCAATCAACACCGAGTTCCATGCATCACCATCAATGGAGCTGATGAATGATTGCATTCTGATTTTCCAATAGCCATAGTTTGAGTATCTAAGAAAGGAGGACGTGTCACAGAGCTTCTTTCTCGTGGAGGCTCCATCTAGTCTCAAATACAGGATCTCACTATAAGGGTTTTAAAAAAACTTAATTAGTGGAAGGATCTGATACCAAATGAAATTTCTAGGAGAATAGATATTATAAATTAAAGTGCGGAAGCGATTTAAATAATAAAGCAATAACAAGATAAAACGAAGATTTAATGAGGTATCGGTTGGTTCTCTTTCAAACCAACCATTAGTCCTCGGCTGCAACAAATTTTTATTAGATCACTTTAAGAAATACAAGATAGACTAGAATTTCTACATAAATTCTAATACATCTATCTAAGAACATGAACTAAAGTAAAAAAATAAATGCTTTTACTCCCTTTTAATCATGTATGCATTATTCTTGGAGAAGTCCTTGCTTCATGTTACTCACAGCGACAACAACCTCTTCCCAAGGCGATCTCTCCCAAAACTTCAGTAGTTAAAATGCTTGGATCAAGAACTTTATTTTCTTTTTCTCCGTTTTTACAGTTAGCAAGAGTGTAGAAGAAAGAAAGCTTCTTCTCCTTTTATAGAGAAACCATATAGCGATAAACCTACAACATATCTGCAATTAATCCTCATTATATTTGCAATTAAAGTTGTATCATATATTCCCTTTCTCAAGCAAGGAAAGATTTCAAAATAACTTGACAAATAAATCATTAGAGAATAACAATTTAATTAAAACTTTCTAAATGAATCAATATTACAATCTGCAATAAATATCTTATAATTCAAATTAAATAAATATTAGAATTAAAGAGTATACAATCATCATCAATCATAACCAGAGCTTTCACTCGTCATCACCATTACCACGTTGACCACCGTCTAGATCGAGCCACCATCTATGTGTTCTATTCTATTTCTAGTAAAGAAGAAGAGGAGGAAACTGTTACAAGTAGGGATTTTGTCGTATACGTTACAGTCAAGCCTAAAGGAGTTATGTTGGTTTTTTGGTGGTTGTGACTAGATGTTTCTGTAAGGTAGCCGTAACACTTGACGGTTTGTAAATCCAAGGTATAATTCATTCGCAAGTTATCTCGAAAGTTGATGAAAACTCATTGGTTGATAATTCCAAAAAATCCCAAAACATACGAATGTTAAAATACAGTTTCAAGTTTCTAGTTAGAGTTTTTGAAGGGGAATTCCGTCGAGACGTGAGCAAGTGAGGCCAGATCGATGGTGGTGTCTGACAAATAGAAGTGTCATGAAAGCCGCTGGAGACGTCACTGTTGCCAGAAAATGTGAACCTTAGCCGCCACTTCCTTTTCTTCTTGGGCAATAATCATTTGTCTGTCAAAAATCAGAAACCCTAATCTGTTTTTCAGCTGTTTCTTGTACTGAAAGTTATCAGATCCTTGTTGATGTACCAACCGCCAGTTGCTGTTTGTATTCACTGTTTTCAAGCCAAACCAGGTGAGGGCCTGATATGAGCAAGTGGGGTGGGCACGTGCCTCACACTGTGTTTTTTTTTCTTTATTTTTTTTTTCTTTTGGTTCAGTTTCGTTGAGGCAAAAAAACATGCCTCACTCTAATTTATTTTGTTTTCAAAGTGCCTCAACCCAAAGTCAAATAGCCCATATAAATTGACAATTTTTCTATAAGGCCTAAGACCCAATATAAACTAAAACTTAAAATTCTAATTAATTAAAAATTAAACATGCTTATTTGAAACATTTTTGCTCTAAAGATGTATCTTTTTAACATCCCATTATAAGAAAAAAAACGTGTGGTGTCGTCTCTTTACATCATCACCGAATCCTTCTAAGGTTGCAGCAAGTTCATTAAACACATGTCGAACAACACTGTAAATTAATTATTTTTAATTATTGCTAAGTAAGTCTTCAAAACCAATAACGAATAATTGTGTGAAATTATTCGTTTAGCTTACGAATGATTCATGCTTTTAATTTTTTTTAAACATTTATAAGATATTTTTATTATAAACTTTGCTTTTATGTACGTACTATACTTATTTTGATTTTTTTTTGTATCATATTTGATGAGGCCATATATATAAAATCGAACTTAAACCTAGACCATGTACCCAGTGTCAAATAAGCTCCAAAGATATATTACAAGGGCAATATGAAGGCTATGCTGAGCTCAGGAACTGCCACAGAGTCAACAAAGATCAAGATAACATTTGCTTACAGCCCAAGAAACAAGATATCGTCTATTTGCCAGTTTTACACGGATGCACCGAAGTTTCTTTGTTTGTTATTTCGGCTAAGGAGAGCTCAAAGGCTATCATTGGAGAATCATGTTTGGCGACCAGGAGCAGTGTCTTCACCACTTCCTTGGGCTGAAGACACACAAAGACGTTCTAAGGAATTGTACTCTTTTTTCTTATCTCAGTTTTGTCCCATTGGGTTTTTCGAGAAAGGTTTTAACGAGGTAACACCCTTAGTGCACATTTCCGAGCTTGTTACTATTTTAATATATCTTCCACAAGCTCAAGAACATTTCAGTATCAGGGATATGCACGAAATAGAAGATTCCAGGCACACCAAAGTTTCCATATCTGGAATTATTGACTTTTCTTGCATGCCTTGCTGTTTTCTTTTAAAACTACTTTCTGTTTTTATTTCTTTATGTTGTTTTTTGTCTAGGGTTCTCTTATAAAACCCCAGGCTCGAGTTGTAATAGAGGTAGACGTTTTTAGATGAAAAATACCTAGTTTTCTTTCAAAGAATTCCCCAGCCGCCCCCTTTCTTCTTTGCGTGAGAAACGACTAAAGTTAGAGTACAACCGCTCCAGCCTTCTTGTGTGTGATTCCTTGAAGCTTGAGTGTACAAGACTTATCACAGAGCTTATCGTCCTCTGTGTGGCGTCTCTTGATCTATCCAATTCATTATCCATCCACTTGAGTCCATAGAGAGTGTCGTACGACCAGCTATAGATTCACCATCCCTTCGCCCCTTTGTAGACATCACCCTCGGTACCTACAACATCTTGGTATCAGAGGTTAGGCTCAAATATCAGGTGTATCTATCCTTTTTTTTCTGTTGCTGCATCTAGTTCGTTTTCATTAAAAAAAAAAAACCTAAAAAATCATTTCATTGTTTTCTGTTTGATTTATTTCATTGTTACTTTGATTCTGTTGCTGCAAATTGAGTTTGTTTCTTCTGTCATTGCATATTAGTAGGTTTTGTTTCGTGACTGCATCAGTTTAAAAAAAAAAAATCAAAACAAATTAGGGTTTAACATCTTTGAATTTTTCTGTCTGCATCATTAGTTTCGTATTGTTGCATTAGCTCTGTCTTAAACAGCTCTGTTTTGACAGACTCGTAGTACTTGTGCATCTGCTACTCTCTGTTGCATTAGTTTCTGTTAGAACAGCCTCATTTTCATTGTGTCTGCATCTCTATTAGTTGAATTACGTAAAAAAAAAAAAAAAAAAAAGAGTTCCCTGTCTTGTTAGTCTCTATTTAAACCGAATCATAGTTACTTGTTGCATTCGTCATCACTGTTAGTTGAATTCTTTTTGCTTGCATCTTTAATTCGTGTTTCTGCATCAGTCCTGCTTTGTATAATTGTTTAGTCAGTTCATATATATATATATAAAAGGAAATATAGATTTGCTAGTTTGTGTTGTTTCTGTTTTTTTGTTTTCAATTCCTTTTGCACTTGATCTGTTTTTCCATTGTACTACAGGAGCATCGCTATGGGAAAGCAAGCTGAACAAGTTAACATGGCGCAGATTCTTGTCGAAATCCATACCTTAGAAGAAAGACTGACACAAATCGAACAACAACAACAAGAAACTGGATTTGGAGATGCACCAGAAGCTGGATATGTTGAGCCTGAACCACCAGACCATTCATGGAGAACTTGGAGAGATAAACGAAAGCTGCAACAACTCCAACCAGAATACCATGATCGTTTTATGCCTCAAATTTATCATTTTGCAGGAGTAGTTACCCACAAGACTATCTTGAATGGGAGAGAGATATGGATGACTGGTTTTCATACCATGACGTTCCAAAGCGATCAAGGGTCACCTGTGCTATCAATCAACTAACCAGGAATGCATACTCATGGTGGATGCGAGGAGAACGCGAAAGATGGAAATACAAGGAAGAAGCCATCACCACTTGGGAAGATTTGAAATGGGTCATGATCAGGAAGTATGCTCCTACACCTCACGTAAAAGAAACCAGAACACGATACCCACAAAGATTCTCAGGCCGTAACACCAAGGAAACAAGAAAAATGTTGCCAGCAAAAAGTAAAAAGGACGTGTTCCAGCCAGCAAGCTTTCAGCCAAACCAGAAGTACGCACCCGCATCTTCTAGACCAGCAGATTGACATCTCAAAGGCCCAAGAGAAAAAGAACATTCTCATCCAAGACACATTGAACAAACCAAAAGCAAAACCAGAACAAACAGAGGATAAGATAAGTTCTATTTTAGACATATTGGTTCCTAAGTTATCCATTACTAGTTTCATACACTTGTCTTTGCCAAAAGAAATTGATACAGAATCTAAAGAGGAGCACCTGGACAGAGATCTAGGAACACCAAAGACGCTGGCAGACCAAGAAGAAGGGCTAACCTTAATCAAGGTTGCCGAGCAAGCCCTAAACACTGAGATCACTAAGGCTAATAATGCAAATCAAACCAAGGTTAGTGAATATTTGTTTCAGTGTGTTTCTAATGATCCGAAGGATGTGATAATGCACTTGTTGTATTCAAAAGAGCTTGAGAAAGGTCTAGAAAACCAAAGAGAGCACTCTGACCAAAAGAAAGACACACCAACACTAGAAATCTCAACATCAAATTAGGAGCATAGTATAGTAGTTAATTCTGTTTTGAAGATCAAAGAGGAACCACCCGCTGCTTTGTTGATGCTTAGATCAAGCTACAGTTCCCTGCGAGAACACCATCAGCTCAGAGGAGTTCCTAGAGAGCTACATCATACTCTGTACCGTGAATGGACACCATCCATTCTAGTAAGAGCTAGAGACATTGTGCTTGTACACACCAAGATAGATTTCAGAAAATCCTTGAAGCATACAACAATCCCAAAAACTGGAATAGGAGACGAAGGATTCAAGCCACATGTTGAAGCAAATGTAGGTAAGAAGTAGAAGCTCTCAGACCAGAAGAAAGCACTCATTGAGGAGTATGTGCTCATGGCTCAGAATCAATATGCCGAGCTCTTGTTGTGCCAACCAGTCACTACAGAAGATGAACTTGCCACCAGTATCATTCTGATCCAAGAAGAGCCACCAGATCAAAAGCTCCAAGGCGTCAGTTGCTTCAAAATGATCAAAGACAAACCTCCAGATCTAACAACACTCCCATATATCGTGCTGCATACAGAACACAAAAGAGACAATACTTAGGTAAGTAACCCCCTAATTAGATTCATTTCTAATGATTCTAAAAGTGTTATAACAGACCTGTTAAGTTTAGAAAAACTTGATAAAAACGTTGGTGTTTCACGGAGATATTTGGTTCAACATAATTGGTTTATTACCCAAGTAAAACCTGAGCAAAATTCTACATTGAATCAACCTTGTGTACCTGTTTACAATAATTCCATGGCTGTGATAACACACCTGTTTCCTTCCAAAGGAGTTGATACTATGGCAGGTATAAAAGAGGAGCCGCCAGACTTGGAAGTTCAAGAACACATCCGAAAGAGAGCTAAGCAAACGATACCATCAACGCTTGGACGTGATCAAAACCATGGAATATATAAGTCAGGTCAGCTAATAGGAGAGCCACCAGATGCCCCATTCATCCACAGAACACCAACATACTGAGGTAATGTTCTCAATTCCCAAAGATGCATGAAAGCTAACTTGCTTTCTCTTGGTGCAGACTGTCAAATTTCAAGGTCAAAACATTGTCAAGAGGGAGGGTATGATGAGGCCATAAAATAGAACTTAAACCCAGACCATGTACCCGGTGTCAAGTAAGCTCCAAAGACATATTACAAGGGCAATATGAAGGCTATGCTGAGCTTACGAACTGCCACAGAGTCAACAAAGATCAAGATAACATTTGCTTACAGCCCAAGAAATAAGATATTGTCTACTTGCCAGTTTTACACGGCTGCACTGAACCTTCTTTGTTTGTTATTTCGGCTAAAGAGAGCTCAAAGACTATCATTGGAGAATCATGTTTGGTGACCAGGACTAGTGTCTTCACCACTTCCTTGGGCTGAATACACACAAAGACGTTCTAAAGAATTGTACTCTTTTTCCTTATCTCGGTTTTGTCCTATTGGGTTTTCCAAGAAAGGTTTTAACGAAGCAATACCCTTAGTGCGTATTTCCGAGCTTATTACTATTTTAATATATTTTCCACTAGCTCAAGAACACTTCAGTATCAGGGATATGCATGAAATAGAAGAATCCAGGCACACCAAACTTTCCATATCTAGAATTATTGACTTTTCTTGCACGCCTTGCTGTTTTCTTTTAAAACTACTTTCTGTTTTTATTTCTTTATGTTGTTTTCATCTAGGGTTCTGTTATAAAACCTCAGGCTCGAGTTGTAATAGAGATAGACGTTTTTAGATGAAAAATACCTAGTTTTCTTTCAAAGAATTCCCCAGCCGCCCCCTTTCTTCTTTGCGTGAGAAACGACTGAAGTTAGAGTACAACCGCTCCAACCTTCTTGTGTGTGATTCCTTGAAGCTTGAGTGTACAAGACTTATCACAGAGCTTATCATCCTATGTGTAGCGTCTCTTGATCTATCCAATTCATCATCCATCCACTTGAGTCCATAGAAAGTGTCGTACGACCAGCTATAGATTTACCATCCCTCCGCCCCTTTGTAGACATCACCCTCGGTGCCTACATCAATATTATATCTCGGGTTAAAAATCAATATGGATCTGTCTTGTTTGCTATATCATTTTGTATTCTTATGCTTCAAGATTCATAGTGCATAGGTCAAGATCTGCTTGTTTATGTAATATATGTTTGAAGAGAATGGACTGATGATGCTTGAATTAACATGATATGTGATATTATATTGATAATTATTTGAGAACATAGTAATGGGTATGTATGTTAGGCATCGACAAGATTTACAATCCACCGGATTTTGAGGGTAATATTGTTCAAGCAGGGGTTGCTCAGGGAAATGGTCAAGGCAATGGTCAAGGGAATGATGTTGGTCACAACAATGGTCAAGGACAAAATCCTTTGCAAAGGAATCCACCTCAACATACTTCAAGACCCGCATTGGTTATACGCACATATGATGAGCCAAACATCCATGGGCATAGGACCGGAATCCGTCCACCTTCCGTTGAGAACAACAACTTTGAGATAAAATTAAGCTTGATCAACATGGTTCAAGGGTCAAAGTTCTATGATTTTGCAATGGAAGATCCTCTCGATCACTTAGACCAATTCGACCGGTTTTATGGCACGGTAAAGATCAATGGGATCACAGAAAACGCTTTCAAGCTTAGACTTTTCTCTTTCTCTTTGGGGGTTCAAGGCTCATGTGTAGGAGAATAACCTACCTCACAACTCTATTACCTCATAGGATCAATGCAAGAGGGTGTTCTTAGCTAAACTTTTCTCCATTACACGCATGGCTAGGCTAAGAAACAAGATTTCAATCTTCACACAATGAGCTAATGAAAGTTTTTGCGAAGCATGGGAGAGATTCAAGGGATATACATCTCAAAGCCCTCACCACGGTTTCTCTAAAGAGTCACTACTATCAACTTTATACAATGGTGTCTCGCCAAAGATTAGAATGCTTCTAGACACCGCAAGTAACGGAAACTTCTTAGGCCAAGACGCAAGCATGGGTTGTTGTTAGTTAAAAATCTTGCTCAAAGTGATATAAATTACGGGAAAGATTATGATCACACTTCGAGAGATAGTGGTGACATGAATGATCGCCACCGTAAAGAGATCAAGGCTCTTAATGAGAAGATTAATAAGTTGCTTCAAGTGTCTCAAAGGACAGTTAACTTTATTAGTGAAGGTGAGCAGTATCAATGCTACCAAGAGGTTAGAAATGATGGGTATGGTGTTGAACAAGAAGAAGTGAACTACATTGGTGGACAACAAGGTTACAACAAAAGGTTCAATCCAAACTATAGGAACCACCCTAACTTCTCCTACAGAAATCCACAAACCCCCATGACCAAACCTACCAACCTATAAAGGCCCAAACCAACTTTCAAACCATAAACCAACAACCCAACTACCAAACCACAAAGCTCCAAGCCAACTATCAAACCACAACCCCACAAGACACCTACCAACCAAAACACCAATTCAATAACCCCACCTAACCCTATTACCCCAAAGCCAACCACCACCACCAAACCAAAACTCTACCGACAATCTCCTCAAACAACTACTTGAAGGGCAAACCATGGGAAACCTTCAATTAGGCAAGAAGATTGATGTGGTGACCACATGGATGAACTCTAGAAAAGACGGTATAAAATCCAAGATTGATGGTGCCTATAATGATTTAAATACCAAGTTTGAACACTGGGCCTCCCATGTGAAATCGTTGGATAACCAAGTGGCACAAGTGGTGTCAACCTCTAAACAACCTACGAGCTCTTTACCGGGTAAATCCAAGGAATTTTGCAATGTTATCCTCCCAAATAATGAGAATGACCATACAAGAGATGTAGAGAAAGTCTCTAGACTTCTCTATGGTGTAAATGGTGAGGATTTGGTTGAAAATAATGAAGCTAAAGTGGAAGTGAACACTAAGGAAGAAAACAAGACTCTCATGGTTGAAAAGGAAGATGCATCAAGGGTTGAGATCTCTACATATGATTCTCTAATTCCATTTTCTGGGAGAGTTCTCACCAAAACCAAGAAGACGATCCTTTCAAGCTTCAAAGCTCAAATGAGCAATATTGAGGTACCCTTGCCTCCTATGGATAACTTGCTCCAAGTTCCTTCCCATATAGAATTCATTGAAGCTATTCTAGCTAACCGAGAGAAAGCTGAAGAGGTTATGGGAGTGTTTGAATCACCAAGAGCAACACCGCTTGAACACAAGTCAACTCTCTAAACTTAAGGATCCCGATACGTTCATCATATCTTGCTCCCTTGGAGAATTGAAAGTTGATAATGCCTTGTGTGGTTCCAAAGCTAGTGTGAATGTCATGTCCCATGAAATGATGAAGAGTCTCGGTTGTAAAGGGATGAAGAAACACTCATTTTCAATCACGTATGGAGATGCTTCTTCAAAACCTCTACTTGGGATGCTTAAAGACTATCCTCTTAAGGTTGGAGATTGCTTAGTCCCTACGGACTTCATGGTTTTGGATGAGGGAAACCGGATAAACTTCCACTCATTCTTGGAACCCCATTTTTTAACACCGCCGGAGTAAGCATCGACTCCCCCACTAAGAGAGTGACTCTTGTCCACATGAATCCAAAGGTTTTCTATACAATTAGGCCTTCTTCTACCATGTTTTGTGGAACGATCACTAAGGAAGAACCAAGAACTTTGAATGATCAACATGAAGAAACAAAGGTGATAGTTATGAAGCACCTAGGAACTCTAAAGCTTAACGAGGAAGTCTTAGATGGTGAATGTCTACACTTCTTATTAGATGAAGATGAAGGAAATTGTAAAGAAAAGAGGTTGGTGAAAAATAAGAAGGCTCTTGAGAAGAATAATAAGAAGATGAAAGAAGTCCACACTCCCACCATTGGATATCGCTTCTATGACCTTGCACCCTTGGAAATGTGTTGATGGAGCAATCGAGTACAAAGTGAAGTGCAAGGGAATGCCAAAGCCCTTTGCCATGGTTAAAGCAATCCTCACACCAGAGTTTCAAAGAAAGGATTTGACGGGTCTTCAAGGTTTAATGAAGGAGGTACTCACCATCAACATCAAAGGTGGAACACGCTTCTCCAATGCTATATCCACCAATTCCACTATTCCACCGATTTCAAACACTCCATCACTCGTTCTACTCCCTAAGACCCCCGAATAGGGCCAAGGTATGGTCCTTTCCCTTATCACTGTATATACCAGTCTATTTCGTTCTTTATGTCTTTTCGCTTTGCATTAGGTGTTTCTTGAACTCTTTCTTGAATTTCATTTCACACCGAGACTGTATGAACTAAGTTTGGGAGAGAGACCCATATACTAATCATTTGTTTTGTGTTATTATTTTTTTTTTTTTGCATATTTGAGTCTCATGCATATATTTATGTGCATTGAAAAAAGCCATACAAATTTAAAACAATTTCAAAAACACAAAAGAAGCATGTAGTATCATTTGCATAGTAAGATTGAGTTTAAAAGTATTTAGTTTTGCATATGCATTTGGGATTTATGCCTTGTAGAAGTTCATGCTTAGGATTAAGATCGTTGCCCTTAGTCACGGTTAATTATTGCTTGAACATCTTTGAAAAAATGAAAAATCCATGTTTGGATCTTGGAATCTTTCGAAATTTAACTTCTACTTTGGTAAAGCTCACTTGATTTACAAGCATCTCTATGAACTAGAACTTAATCGGATTCAATCTTCTTGCTTAGGGTAGTTTGAATGCATTCTCATGGTAGACTATATGTCACATTTGGGTTTTCTTATCAATTTTACCACCCTTGTCTAACCCAGATGGCCATTCTCACCTTTATAGTTGTTCCCCTATCTTTAACCCTAACCGTTTCTTTCGATCCCTTTTATTGATTTATGAGAGAGGCCTTTTGTTGAAAATGCTATGATTTTGCAAAAACTTGAAAGTATCAGGAACGTCAAAGGATTAGCTCTTGTTTTAGCTAGCAATGATAAGTCTAGTGATTTAAGATAGGAATGAAAGACTTGGTTGGTTAGTTAGGTATTGATTTGGGTGTTGGGAAAGAAAGAAAAAAAAAGGTGAAAAGAAAAGCTTGATAAAAGTTATGAAAAGAGTCCCTAGGGAAACTAATTAATAGACCAAAAAGCTCTAAGTCTCTAGTTGAAAAAGAAAAGAAAAGTGTAGCTTCCCTAAGATTGTACAAAGAAATAAGCATAGGGAGCAAATGAAAGCAAAGAAAATAGATAGAAAAGAGCTAAGTGTTGAACTAAAAGATTTTCTCTAGGTGACTAAGCAAAGAGATTGATCATGAGGATGGAGTGTCATAAAGACAAAAAAGTCTAGTGGCTTGGGGTTGAAAAAAGAATGAGAAAAGTGTGGAAAATAGTAGAAACTAGGATGTGTTTCGAGCTATGGGGTAGAATAACGAGAGTTAAGCTTTGTATGCATAAATTGTTCCCCTTCTTAGATAGATTTTGCATCTGACTAGCATTCCTATGTTTCGAGAGCAACCACCAAAATAAAATATCTTTTTGAAACCACCAAAATAAAACCTTTCCTAAGCAAGACCGCACTATAAACACTATTAATGAAGATATGTCTTTTATTTGATTATTAGTCTTTGCTTGAGTTTAGGGGTTGCATTAGAATTTTGCATCGAGGTGAGCATGGAGAAGTACTAAAGAGTAGGATGTTTGTTCTTGCACCATTTAACTATCTTTCAGGACAATAAGTTTAATTCTTTGTTTGATACTTTGTGGTTTGAAACCCCATTTTCACACTTCTTTCTCTACTTGTTTCTTATTGTTCACTTGAAGACAAGTAAGAGATAAGTTTGGGAGAGTTAATATCTTGAGTTTAGGGGTTGCATTAGAATTTTGCATCGAGATGAGCATGGAGAAGTACTAAAGAGTAGAATGTTTGTTCTTGCACCATTTAACTATCTTTCAGGACAATGTGTTTAATTCTTTGTTTGATACTTTGTGGTTTGAAACCCCAATTTCACACTTCTTTCTCGACTTGTTTCTTATTGTTCGCTTAAGGACAAGTAAGAGATAAGTTTGGGAGAGTTGATATCTTGCGTTTTTAAGTGTTTTTAAGCATCATATAGCTTTATTTTTCAAGCATTTACATTCCACATTTAGATTTTAGATGCATAATTTGCATATATTTCTTGTGTTATAGGTCTTGGAATGAGTTATGCAACAAGAGGGATCATTTGGATGCAAATAAGATAAATGATAATCCAGAACAAATACTAGATATCTCAAAGATTGACTCAGATGAAGGCCTTCTATTGAGATTTAGCTCCAGAACCCTTGACAAAAGTTATATAGAATTGAGTTAGCTTTCTAATGGAGGTGATTTGAAGTCAATCAGAGTTTTGGTTCCAGAGTTATGATCAAGTTAGTGAAGATCAATATAACCCAGCCGCCAGAAGTAGCGACCAGGTGTCGTCGCTGGAATACCGTGAAAACGTCCAGAAAATATTAGCTGGCAACTCCAGCGACCATGCTTGGTCGCTGGAACCTAGTTACCAGGGCATAGCGACCAAGCATGGCTGCTAGACTGGTCTGATTTGTGACATTTCAACTCTAAACAGGATTTTTTACAATTTTGGTTATTGGTGAAACCAATCTTTTAGCTTTCCTCTATAAATACTCTAGACCTAATTAGGAGGCTCTTACACTTTGTTTAAGAGATTTTTTCTTAGCCTCTTTTGGATTTTTGTATGAATCTTTGTATGAAGCTTTCAATTTCAAAGTATCAAATCTCTTTTTTTTAATCTTTCATATACTCTTCTCTTAATCATGATTAATCAACTATCAAATCAATTGATTTGTGTTTACATGATTTATGACTAAGTAGTCTTTTAGATGAGTTTAGGGTTTGCTTGATTGTGATGATTTGATGAGTTAATGATGATGTTTAGGACTAGATCTTAGGTAATCTTTCATTTAAGTTGTTAGACATGGTAGATTAAGCTTGTAATTGAGAAATTTAGATGATTAGCATTTGATGTCCGGTAGGTGTTCGATGAAATGCTTGAAAGAACCAAAATGTGTTTTTCATGCTTAGCCTACGAATGTAGTTGATTAGGGTAATTAGTGGTTTAATTAGACATGATTATTAATATTCATTAGTCTTTCAATTGCGAACGGAAGTTATTGATGATTCATTGATTAGTGTAGAGATTAATGCCATGGAAATAGATTAGTCTAGATAGTGATCCTAAGCCTAGGATATTTTTCTTAATGTGTCCTTAGCATAATCAAACATTCATCATCTTATCTAGATCGTTTCCATTTCCGAAACTCATTGCTTTTCTTATTTGAATTTCAATCCATTTTTACTCTTTTCCGACTTTCTTTATTTTAAATTGGTTTCCAAAAACATAAACTTTTATTTACTTAGATTGAAATAAGACTTGCATTCTTAGTATTATTATTATTGTTTCCTTGAGAATTCGATACCCTTTATGCTCACTAGCATATAATGTTATTTGATAACCTTTGTTGCAAAACCGAAATATCAATAATCAATCATCATATTAATTAAAACTAATTCGCCAAACACAAATATGAAAATACCAATAAATGAATAAATTAAAAGAATTCATGAGAATAACAAAGCAAAGAAAGATAAAAAAATAAAAACTAAAAGAAGAATACTTATTCATATTTGAATATAAGCCACCAAAGCACTCATAACAAATTAATATATCAATTATAACTAATTCATCAAACACAAAAATAATAAAATAGACAAAGAAATAAATTTTTAAAAAAATCATGGGAACAAGTAAACACAGAAAAATAAAAGATAAACTAACAAAATACAAAAAAAAAACATTTAATCATATATGAATCCTCACTAACCACCTAAACACTCATAAACAATCGTGATATTAATTACAACTAACTCATCATACA
The DNA here is from genome assembly GCA_028015245.1 of Cardamine occulta. Classification (NCBI taxonomy): domain Eukaryota; kingdom Viridiplantae; phylum Streptophyta; class Magnoliopsida; order Brassicales; family Brassicaceae; genus Cardamine; species Cardamine occulta. The sequence continues at coordinate 9,921,201 of CM051381.1, forward strand.
AAAAATGATAAAAGAAATAATATGATAAATTAAAATAACTCATGGGAACAACAAAGTAAAAGTAGTTGAATGAGAAACTAAGAAAAAATTAAACAAAAAAGAATTAAATCAAATATGAAAAATACTTATGCGGCTGCCGAACCAAGCTCTATCTAGTTTAGTTACATCAAAGGTGGCTGCCGAATAAAAGGGGAAACTTTGCCTGCCAGATTGCCTTCGGTAACCCTAACCCAGTTATCAAAAGAAGCTTTGATGAAAGGAAAATTGAAGCGAGTATTCGATGAACATGAAGGCTTTGATGAAAGGAAAATTGACATTTCAAGTAGGTAAAGTAGGGCGCTTAGGCTGGCTGAAAACAGATAAAGGAGATGCTTGGACGGGGCGGATGCCCGATCTCCTTTTATCCTTGGTGAAGTTGGAAGGTACTTCCAAAGGATGGTAGGATTTCTCAGATCAGAATGAAAGTTGACCTCTTCGGATAGACAAGTCGAGAGAGATGCCATTGACTTGGATTTGATATCTAATTATACATATTAGCCAATCAAAATTTTTAAAAAATTGTTAACCAATCAAAATTGAATAACTTAGATTTGATATCTAATTATACATATTACTTATTTTAATTTATTTCATTTGAAATATTTTGTTAAGATTTAAAATTATGATTCTTCTACCATTTTTGTTTGATCTATATTCAAATTATTTTGAATTATCATAGAATATATAGTTAATAAAAATGTAGATTTTTTTTCTGGATATGTTGTGAATCAATTTTTAGAAACACTGATATATTACTCAATCGATGAAGAAATAATGTGTGTTCAATGTCCCACATCAGTTAAAAAAATTTGAGCAATAGTTCAGACTCATATTATAAAAATGACCAAAATGATTTAAAATCCAAATGAGCAAGAAGCTTGACTTATTAGGAGTCCAAATTTTAAATATTCAATTTGATTTAATTCGATTCTTTAGTTAAAATATGTAATCATAGCATATATAATATAAATTAATTTATTTTTTTATAAATTTTATGAAAGTTAAAAAATATTACGAATATTTTACTTTCTAAAAAATGTAAGATATTATGAATATATTGAAACTTGATATTTAATCTTTATAAAAAATTTAAATTATCAAGGATTATATTTTAATTTGATAAAAATTTAAACTGTTATAAATTTTAAAGTAAAAAGATCTAATGGAGTTTAATGGAACCATCAATCTTTTTGAGTTTGACAATGTCAATTTATTGAACCATGTAATAATTTTGAAAAATAAACATAAAATACCTCTTTTGATAAACAAACAAGAAAAGCATAAATGCCCCATGAAAAATCACATTAAATATATTTTCATACGTATATGATTTTTTTTAGTAATTCATTTTACTAACAACATATACTTTCAAAAACGATAATTAAATTTTGATTACTCTAATTTCATTATTCAACGAAATCAATCTGCTATTTTAATGTTCAGTCTATTTTTGGTATTGAAACAAAAAATAGTGGGTATGAGACAGGAACGGATAATTCAGATAACAAAAAACATTACTTGAATGATCTTTGATAAAAATAGAATAAGAATTTTGGATAACGGTACGAGATAAAAAACATTTGTGTAGGTAAATTCAATTCTCAAATTGTCACTAATTTTGGAAAGAGTTGAGTACGAGACGGGTATGGATACACATAGAGACAGGTATTTTAGGAATTTTCGGTAATTTTTGAAAACATTTAGAATTTTTTTTTAGAATTATAAGTTTGTTTGGATAATTTTCATTAATTTTATAAAAATTAAATATTCAAACGGGAATACATATATTCTATCTAAAACTTTTATCCAATTTCTTATAAGAAACATTGCCGAATGGGTAAATTTGTTTTTTTTTCTTTAAATTGTCGAGTGGATAATTATTTAAAAGTAAACAGTTATGGACAAAAGAATTTTTATAGATTCTGGCCAAGATGGTTTTTTGTTCCAAAATAGATATACCTATGTTATAAAGTGAAATAACCAAAAACTAAAACCGAATCAAAATCTGATTTAAATACTCCTAATCAAACTGTAAAAAATGTTTTGATTAGTTTAGAAAATATACATGTAACATCACTTAACATTTACAACTAAATTAAATCTTAAATTTAAATATTAAATAAGTTATTTTTACAAATATAACTCCACAAATTCGTGCGGATCTGATTCTAGTAGTATTTAATATTGTCTACATATAAAATTGTATATTAAAAGAACATCGGGTTAAGCTTAAAATACTGTAAGTTGTGGCTCTAATTAAATTATTAAAACCAATAGCCGTATCTGAGAAAATATTTAATACGGTGAATTATCAAATTATATAACATTTCCTTCTCCATTGAAAAAAATGGCACTTCCTTCTCTCTTAAAAACAAAATATTTTCTGCTACCAAATATGTCTTCAATAAAAGTTTCTGTGAATGAAATTGAAGTTAGATTAAAAAACAATCTTGTTGGTTTTAATCCTGTCAAAACAAATATTAAAATGAATATATATATTTTTGACATCATTTGAAATGAATGTATAGAACTCAGGAAAGAAAAAATGAAAAAACAAAAAACAAAACAAAGGATAAATGAAGAAGAATAGCTAATGGTGTCGAGGCCGATGACCCCTTGGTCCATAGTAATCTTCGTGGATATTAGGCAACGAATGATGTGACTTCTTGGAATCTTGATGAACCCTTTTCTTCACTTCGTTCAGAGCTTTTCGCTCTTCGTCTTTTCTTGTAATACTTGTTGCATAAAAACGTTGAACCACCTATATATATTTTTCAATATAAACGAAACTATTGAGAATCCAATGAATCATGACCGTTTATTAAATTCTCTATCACGAGATAAACCCTAAGATATAAACCCTAAATCATTAGTTGCATCTATAGCTGCATTTAGTTTAGCTTACTTTGGTTTCGTGATGGATGAGTTCTCTCACAGCTCTTTTCAATCGCGAACCTGCAAAATAAATACAGTATTTATTATCTTCACGATCTATAATGTTATTGTTTACATTAGAAAACTCCTAATGAAATCATACAAGTTAGAAAGACATAATTGTAACCAACTAAATGTAATATTAGTACCTTGAGCTGAAGTAAATAGAAGAAAGATGAGCAAGATGAACAAAGAGGATCTCATTTTACAGAAGTGTATTATAACCAGAGATCAAAGATCAGGAATCTATCTATTGCTCTATGTTTTTTGTGTGTGCAGAAATCGGGTAGTCCGGTACAAGGAGAATGATTTTAAGATGTATTTATAATTCTCAGTGTTTAATTTATATTTCTTTGGCCAATTAAGTTCTATTTAGTTAGTAGGCTTAGTCAACTATTTAGACAAGGTCAGTCACTTTTCCATAAATTTTTGTTAATGTTGTGAAAAGTGCTATCAGTTGTCGACATTAATACTAGTTGATTTTAATGATTAAAATATTTTCCCTTAATATTATTCATAAATATATAACAGTCATAGAAATAGTGCTTTCTCTATCTGTCTCTGTGATTCGTTGCTATATATTAATTTGAAAAATATAATGAGAAGAATTTTGCATGGTTAGTGATTTGGTTAATGCACTAACTAATATTGGTTTGATAAGAAACAATATTCATATAAAAGTTTCTTCCTTTAACAAAAATACAAAAAGTTTTTCTTCTTCTCGGCTAATTTTGGTTATGCTAAACCAAATCAGGGCGAAGTGGAAAAAACAAATTAATTAAATACAAACTGCTATGATTAGTTCTTTTATGTAAGCCAGGATTAGTTAGCTTTAATTCAAATTCAAGGGTTCATAACCTTAAGTAGTTGTGTTTATTTTGTTCTATAATTCTTATATAAACTCAATGAAACAGGTCATCTTTAATTCTTGCAGCACTTTGTGACCCAAGTCATCAGTATTATTTTTAACAAATACAAAGATATTGCTTTGGCCCTATTTTAGCAGTTACAATATCTAACAATTAATTACTGTTAGAAAGAAAAAAATCGTTTAATAGTATAATATTGATTTGGGAGGGGGTTTTGGTGAAGTGAATTCGAAGAAAGACACAAACCTTTTATTCGGACCGAACATGTAAAAGAGAGGGACAAAATCGCACATTCTCGTCACTTGCTATGCGTAATCTTGTTGTGGCGCATGTCTTTTCTAGGTTAATGTTATTTTAGTTTTATTTGCTGCACCTACCTACCTACACTTGTTTTCTCACACGAATGACACTTACTATTAAAACTTTATTCATCAAAACACTTTTTACAATGAGGTGTTTCTTGTCCGAAATGTTTTTGAAATTGTAGAAATATGACTGAAAACAAATACTGAGACATTTTTACTCATAAAGTTTGGTAAAGCGATGGTTGAAGTTCCAGATGATATTTTGGCAGATGCGACCCTACTATGGGATGATTTCCTAGTGGGTAGATTCCCATCGGAGGCTCCCCATGTTGCAAAAATTCATATCATTGTGAATAAAATTTGGAATCTGGGGATAATTAAGAATATTAAGATTGATGTATTCCGGGTGAATGACACCACTATTAAGTTCAGAATTCGTAATCACTCGGTGAGGCAAAGGATAATTCGCAAAGGAATGTGGAATATCTGTGATCTTCCCATGATAATTTCAAAGTGGACACCAATAGCGGAGGAGGCTCAGCCAGAGATGAAGTCTATGCCTATGTGGGTGGTTATCAAAAACATTCCACACTCGATGTTTATATGGAAAGGTCTCAGCTTCTTAGCGAGTCCCATGGGTGAGCCAAAGAGGCTGCACCAAGACACAGAGCTAGTAACATGTTTTGATGAGGCCAAAGTTTTTGTTGAAGTTGATTTAACAAAAGAGTTGCCAAAAACATAATTTTTTAAAGATAAAGGACGAGGAAGTATGTGTAACTTTCAACTACCCTTGGTTACCACCTCGTTGTGGGGTTTGTAGTAAGTGGGGACATTCTGAAGATGGTTGTTTGGCAAATGTTGGTAGGAGTTCTCCTGGTCGGTTTGATATTCTAAAAGATAAAGATGAAACGGGAGAGAATGTGCTAGATAGTGCTGGGACAGACACTGTACCTCTGTATTGGTTGAAGCAGAAACTGTGCTAGATAAAACCCAGATTCCTAAGTGGGATAAGGAAGGTACTACGCTGCGAGTTCCACTTCCAAGGACAACTAAAAGCGCGTAAAAGGGTTTACCGGATGGAGTTTAAAAGGCAAAGGACAATAATCCTAGCAATCTCAGCAAGAAGAAACTCAAAAACAATTCTTAATGTCTTGTTTCTTTTGGAATATTCGTGGGTTCAAAATAAATAAGCAAAAGGTTATTCGTGATTGGGTTAGAAGTAACTCTTTTCAGTTTGGGTGTTTATTAGAAACGAAGATGAAGAAAAACAGAGCTGAGTTTGTTGCGAGTTTGGTATTTTAAGATTGGAGTATGGAGTCGAACTATGAGTCCCATCGCCTGGGTCGGATATGGGTAGTCTGGAGTAAACATACAAGAGTAAAAGTAGAGTTTAAGAGCGGATAGATGTAAATTGTTCAATTAAGATCCAGAATTTTGATGTGGAGTTTTGGTGTTCTTTTGTTTATGCTTCCAACTTTGCAAAAGAAAGGAAGGAGCTATGGAAAGATATAAAAAATCAGCATGACCTTGCAATTTACTTGGTGTAACAAGCGGGAGGAGGGTCTGGTATGTAAGAAGTTGGGCAGAGTATTACAGAATGTGGTGTGGAATCAATCATTTCCACAAGCATATTGTATGATGGATGCGGATGGATGTTCTGATTATCTTCGGGGAAAAGTCTTCTTCACCTCAGATATTTAGAAACCAAAGGGGCCTTTTAAATTTACAAATGTTATTGCGTCTCAACCTGAGTTTTTGCAAACGATGGAAGATTATTGGGGAAAATTGGCAGCTCTGTTTCACTCGACCTCCTCGCTGTTTCGGTTTTCAAAGAAGTTAAAGTCACTAAAATCGATCTTAAGAGCTTGAGTCACAAAAATCTAGCTAATATTTCTACAAGGGTATTGGAAGCTTATGACAGTTTGTATACAAGACAATTAAATTCTATATCCTCACCAAGCCCTCAGGAAGTTGTTGAAGAATCTATTGCATTCGAGAGATGGGAACGTGTGGCAGGACTAGAGGAAAGTTACCTGAAGCAAAAATCAAAACTTCATTGGTTGAATTTTGGTGACAACAACAATAAGTATTTCTATAATGCTGTTAAGGAGAGGCACTCTGTAAATTCTATTCACATAGTGATTGATCACCATGGTTCTATACTTACCAGCAACGAGGAGATTAAAGGGAAAGCAGTCTGTTTTTTCTCGGAATTGTTGACTAAAAAGCCAGAGGATTACACTGGTCTTTCAGTGGAGGGGTTAAAGAAATGATTGCCGTTTAGATTTAGTACCACAACAAGAACACCTTATATCCGGAGTTACAGAAATAGAGGTGAAGAAGGTTATCTTCGCCATGCCTAAGGAAAAGTCACTGAGGACAGATGGGTATACGGTTGAGTTCTTTAAGGGAGCCTGGTCGATCATTGGGAAAGATCTTACTACAGCAGTTCAGACTTTCTTCATGTTTGGTTTTTTACCGAATGGTCTTAATACCACGATTCTGGCGCTAATACCAAAGAAACCATATGCAAGTGAGCTGAAGAACTATCGCCAAATTTCTTGCTGCAATGTTTTATATAAGGTCATTTCCAAAATCTTGGTGAACAGGCTGAAAACAATCCTCCCTAAGTTCATTGCCCCGAATCAATCAGCATTCATTAAGGATTGGCTTCCTATGGAAAACTTATTGCTCGCAACAGAACTCGTGAAAGACTATCACAAAGAAGGAGTTTCTTCTCGCTGTGCTATGAAAATTGATATTTCTAAAGCTTTTGATTCAGTACAATGGTCTTTTTGCCGAATGTTCTCTCGGCTTTGAATCTTCCCGAGAATTTTATTCATTGGATTAACTTATGCATATTTACAGCCTTTTTCTCGGTCCAAGTAAATGGGGAGCTTGCTGGGTTTTTTTCGAAGTGAACGAGATCTAAGACAGGGTTTTTCACTGTCACCCTACTTATTTGTGATATGTATGAATGTCTTATCTTCTCTACTGGATAAGGCAGCTGTGGAAAGGAAGTTTGGGTTTCATCCAAGGTGTAAGAATATGAAACTTACTCACTTATGTTTTGCAGATGATATAATAGTATTCTCTGATGGTAAATCACGCTCAATGAAGGGGATTTTGGAGGTCTTTAAAGAGTTTGTGGCAATATCAGGATTACATATTACTCTTGAAAAATCTACCCTCTACCATGCGAGTATCTCCTCCTCCTCTAGAGATGAAATATTGGCTATTTTTCTATTTGTTTATGGCTCTCTGCCTGCCTGCTACTTGGGGTTACCGCTGTTGACTAAGCGGATGTCTCTAGCAGATTGTCTCCCACTTATTGAGAAGATACGCCCTCGTATAAATTCATGGAAACATTGGTTTTTATCTTACGCAGGGAGACTTCAATTATTAAGCTCAGTTATCTCAATCCTTATTAATTTCTGGATTTCAGCTTTTCGTCTTCCTAGTGCATGCATGATAGAGATTGAGAAGATATACTCAGCTTTTCTCTGGTCAGGACTAGATCTCAACACTCATAAAGCAAAATTGCATGGCCAGAGGTTTGTCAGCCAAAGAAGGAGGGTGGGTTGGGGCTAAATTCAATTGTAGAGGCGAACAAGGTCTGCTGTTTTAAACTTATATGGCGAATTGTTTCAAGGCAAAACTCCCTTTAGGTGAACTGGAGTTATAGACAATTGATTAAAGCTGGTTCTTTTTGGTCATTAAAGGGGAACACGAGCTTGGGTTCTTGGATGTGGAAGAAACTTTTAAAGTACCAAACACAAGCAAAGGCTTACCATTGGATGGAGGTTCGAAGTGGTAGTCACACTTCATTCTGGTTTGATAACTAGAGTTCACCATGCTGACTTTTTGAGATTCACGGTAAAAAGGGCTTCATTTATATGGGAATTAAAGCTGAGGCTTCAATTGCAGACGCTCTCAGTATGTGTAGGCGCAGGCACCATCTATACTCTGCCCTAAACAATATTGAGTGAGAGTTGGATAAAGTTAGGGACCTTGGCAGTACAGAGGGTGATGTCTCTATGTGGTGTAAATCAGATGGCATCTTCAAACCAAAATTCTCCAGTTCTGAGAAATGGGAACAAATATGCCGGGGAGGACAAGTAAAGGAGTGGCATAAGGGAATTTTGTTCTCGGACACTACCCCGAAATACTAATTTCTTCTATGGCTGGCTACACATAATAGATTATCCACAGGGGATCATATGCTTGTTTGGAACAGAAGTGTGACTGCTTCCTGAATTTTTTGCCAACACTCGATGGAGACTCTTGATCATTTATTCTTCGAATGTTCTTTCTCTGCTCAAATAAGGGAGGAGCTTACCAAAAAACTGCTCCAACAGCACTACACCATCTCCTTTAATGAGATTCTATCGCTCCTTTATGGCTCAACTTTCGACAAGACAACCTGTTTTATTCTGCGGTATGTGTATCAAGCGACGGTTCACAAAATATGGCATGAAAGGAATAGACGAAGACATTGTGAGCTCCCACATGCATCAGCTAATCTTATTGCTTTCATTGATCGTATGGTTCCCAACAGGATCTCCTCCCTCATATCGACTAGCCGGTAAAACTAAAGGATGGCCTCATAGTGTGGTTTGGCTTTCGAGCTTAAAGATCACACTTGGGTACTTTTAAATTTTTACAAGAAACTATGTTTTTATCTTTTCTAGCTCAAAAACATTCTAAACAAGGGTGTATATAATGTAACAAAGGTTTTTTTTGAATAAAATTTTACATACATACAAAAAAAAATAACAAATATTGAGACAAAAACTTATTGAGGAAAATCAATTAGCTTCTTGTGCATATAAAAATCAAGAGAAGATCATCGTGGTTGTGGTGTCCTACTGCTCGAATTAAAATGAGCTTGTTTTGAACAGACTTGTCAATCGTGATCCGATTACATTTCGATCACACTCTTCAGACTAATTTTGAGTCATAGCAAATTTTGATCTGGTATATCCGTATATATATTCAAACCCTGACACGATGTTAAAGTTTATGGAAACTTTAGTTTAATTGACAACTACAAGAAAGCAAGTTATTGGTGATAGATACTAGCACCAAAATTTCAAAGAAGCTTTGACAAGGTGGGCATTCATTACTAAATCATTGTTATTATCTTTGAAATAAAATATTAATAAAATATTGTTATTACTTATTAGTGATGGATTAGCAACTGTTTAATAACAATTTAGAAAGTTATCGCTAAACGCTTTAGTGATGTTCAATAGCAAATCACCAATAAAAAGAATGAATTGATCCCAATGCGCATAGTGACGGGGCACAAGATGTGCATTGACTATATGAAGCTTAATGCCGCAACTCATAAAGATCACTTTCCCCTTCCTTTTACTGACTAGATATTGGAGCGTTTGGCTAATCATCCGTTTTAATATTTCTTGGATGGTTACTCAGGATTTTTTCAAATACATATCCATCCGGACGATAAAAAAAAATGATGTTCACATGTCCTTATGCTTACCGACGAATGCCATTCGGGCTGTGTAATGCTCCAGCAACTCTCCGAGATGCATGATGTCTATCTTTACCGATCTAATCGAAGACATCGTGGAGGTATTTATGGATGATTTTTCGCATCATTTGCTGGTTGTTTGTCCAATTTATGTACGGTGTTACAACGATATATGGATAAGCATTTGGTGCTAAATTGGGAGAAGTGTCATTTTATGGTACCAGATGGGATAGCTTTGGACACAAGATTTCTGAGCAAGGCATTGAGGTTGACAAGGGCAAGATCAAAGTTATGATAGGCCTACAGCCGCCTAATTCGGTGAAGTGGATTTGGAGTTTTCTAGGACATGCGGGATTTTAAAGAAAGTTCTTCAAAGACTTCTCTAAAATCGCAAGACCTCTCACTCGATTGCTATGTAAGGAGGTGGTTTCTTAGTTCACTAAGAATTATCTGGATGGTTTCCTCTAGATCAAGGAAGCATTGATCAATGCGCCTATAGTTCAGCCACCAGATTGGGATCTCCCTTTCGAGGTAATGTATGATGCTAGTGATTACGTTGTAGATGCAGTTTTAGGATAGGGGAAGGATAAGTGTTTGCATGTGATCTATTATCCTAGCCAAACATTGGATGATGCACATACTAGATATGCTACTACCGAGAAAGAGCTTCTAACCATTGTGTTTGGTTTTAAAAAATTCAGATCTTACTTGGTGGGTTCTAAGGTTATAGTGCACATAGATTATGATGCATTGTGCTACTTTTTATCTAAAAAGGATACCAAGCCTCGGTTGTTGCACTGGATACTGCTGTTGTAGAAATTTGATCTTGAGATCCGAGACAAGAAAGGGATAGAGAATGGAGTTGCTGATCATCTCTTCCAGTTGCATATTAATGTAGAGCTTCTTATTGATGACCGTTTGCCTGAGGAAGCAAGCTGATTTACAGGTTTTGCGCCACGTAGAGGAAGAACTACCATGGTTCGCAGACTTCGCCAACTTCTTTTGTGCAGATGAGTGACCTCCAAACTTCACCAGGTACACAAAGAAGAAGTTCCTGTGAGATGTGAAGTAGTGTTACTGGGATGAGGCTTATCTCTATAAGTGTTGCGCAGATGGGTTGTATCAAAGATGCATCGCTGAGATGGAAGTTGCTGGTGTTCTGTTTCATTGCCATGCCTCGAGTTATGCAGGACACTTTGCTACATTTAAAACAGTGTCTAAGGTATTGCAAGCAGGAATTTGGTGGCTCACTATGTTTAAGGATGCTAATAACTTTGTGTCTAAATGTCATGCTTGCCAACGCAAGGGAAACATCAATAAAAAGAATGAGATGCCACAAAATCATATGTTAGAGGTTGAAGTGTTTGATTGCTGGAAGATTGATTTTATGGGCCATTTCTCGCCTTCTTTCGTGAACCTCTACATTCTTGTCGCTGTATATTATGTGTTTAATGGGTCGAAACTAAGGTCAGCCCTACTAATGATTCAAAGGTGGAGTTTAAGATGTTCAAATCCGTGATTTTTTAGAGGTTCGGTATTCTTAGAGTAGTGATTAGTGATTGCGGTACTCACTTCATCAATAAACTCTTTGAAAACCTTTTGAAGAAGCACGGTGTCACACACAAGGAAGCCACACCTTATCATCCCCAACTAGTGGATAAGTTGAAGTTTGAATCCGGAAAATCTAGAGTATTTTCGAGAAACTGTCACAAGAAAAGACTGGTATTTGAAGCTTGATGACACTCTTTGGGTTTATTGAACTGCTTACAAGACTGTAATCGGTACTACTCTATTCAACTTGATCTATGGTAAATCGTGTCACCTTCCGGTTGAACTCAAATACAAAGTATTATGGGCTACATAGCAACTTAAATTTGATTACAAGGCTGCTGGAGAGAGGAGGTTAGTTCAACTCAACGAACTTGACGAGTTACGACCAAATGCTTATGAGAATGCGCGAATCTATAAAGAGCGTGCCAAAGCTTGGGATGACAGGAAAATCATTCCCTAGGAGTTTATTGTCAATGATCAGGTGCTATTATTTAAGTCACGCTTGAAGTTGTATCATGGGAAATTGAAATCACGATGGATTGGCTTTTTCACGATAAAGGAGGTTCAGCCTTACGGAGCAATTTTCCTTTGGGATAAAGCTGGTAGCTGTTTTACCGTCAATGGACAACGACTTAAGCCATATCTCGCACATCATAGACCAGATAAGGAAGTCTACATTCCTCTGATGGATCCATCTTAAGAATAGGCACCATCCAAAGTCAAGCTAGTGACTTTAAAAACAAGCACTTATGGGAGGCAACCCACATGTTTTTCTTCTTTCTTTTGCACTGTTTTTAGTAGATTTTATTAGATATGTTTACGTCGCATGTTGAGTGTTCAAGAACAGGTGCCAAACGCAGAAGATGCAAATTTTACAACGTTCCAGGATGCAGAGATCGACCGATCCATCGCGGATCGATTGATCCCTGCGACGAAGCTGATCCCATTTGTTTGGTTTATTTGCAACACTTTTTTCTTTAAAATTTATTTCACAGTGGGACGCAGTGAAGTAGGTCTGGGGGAAGGGTGTCTGCTCTCTTGTTACTAACACAGTGTTTTCTTTTGTTTTCTTTTTATTGGGTCATTTTTATTGAGTCAAAACTTGGGATATTTATGATGATCTTGGATTTTATCTGGTGTTGACTAGCGATCTAAGAGACTTCTAATAGTGATTGTGTTTAGTTTAGAAAGATTGGAAACACCATCAATGGATCAAACTTTACCCAAAGTTCCCTATCATTTGAAAATCTGAATGATATAACGTTGACTCTATCTTATATGACCTTTAACATGACTGAATTTCTCACTTAGGGGCTTGATATCACATAAAGGATCATTACATTCAGAGTTCACATCACCACTTTTTAGCACCCTCTTCAGAACTCCAAATGGCCAACCTCATTTTTAGCTTGGTACCACACCTTAACCTCATCCTTTCATTCAGACCTTAGGCCTCTGTTTCATATCATTTTCATGTGCAATCAAGTGCAAAAACTAAGGAGTATGCAGACCAGCATAACTTTCTGTTCTAAGAATCTCTGGTAAGATTTCTGCTATTAGTTGATTACATTACAGTAGTTTGAGTTGTTTTGGTGCAGTTATTGTATGGTTATAATCAGTCCCGACTTCCTCTTCTCGTAAAAAGAAAAAAAAAACAAATTATACAGAGATCAACCAATCCACGAAGGATCGATCGATCCCAGAAGCGAAGATTTTCTGAATATTCTCCAACCCAGCTTTAGAGCTAGTATCTTATTTTATAAAGTGCTGCACGAGTTTCTCTGCAGTCACAAGTTGTTCTTAGAGTTTTAATTTCATATTTTCGTACCTTTGGGGAGACAAAATCTCTTACTCTTTCAAAGTGATTTTCAGACCCCTTTTCATTGTTACTTTGGATTTATTTATGCAATCATCATATTTTTTTTTATCATGGTTTCATTTTATTATGTCTTAATAATCCACCAGTTGGGCATAGGGATCTATTCAATAGGATTCAATGATTAATTAGGTTATTGTTATAGATTAGGATTAATGAATTAGTTATCTATCTTCTATGATCTCTAGGCATGAGTTAGGTTAGCGAATCTAGCGAATGATCTATACATATACCTGATACAACGAACCATTGATTAGGTTATCAGAATCAATAGATTAAGGCATAGTATCCTTAGCCAACAAACAATTGATGTTAAGACATCTAGGTGAACATTTCGAACTTGTTAGGATTGCTAGCATGAAATCTTACTAAGAGTTCATGTTAAGATAGTTAATGTATGCGAAAGTGTGGTTAATTTGTTAGTAGTGTATCGAGTTCTATAATATTCATTTGTTATATCTTAGTCTGGTTAGACTTCCTATTTGATTATTGAACCCTGAGATTTACCGAGCCCAACATTTTCCTCCTATTGATTTAAACGGTTTTCTACTTACTGCATTTTACTAGTTTTCATCATGACAATGTACAAAACTCCCAATAGTTTCTTCTTAGCTCTGTTTGTACATTGCAAATTCGTAGTGTTATTCTAGTCCTTGTAGGATCGATGCCTTTATATACAACTGCGTGCTCTGTGCATTTGCAATGGTTGTGAAATTTAAAACCTGATCACATCAACAACAATTCTCAGCTCTGGCGATTGTTGATTGCCACTGCTAATCTGTCTATTCCTGTTGTAGAAGATATTGATTGCTCGATCAAACTGAAGAATAGGACAACTGATGAACCTCCTCCTGAATCAGACGAAATAGAAGATCCATGGTATAAAAAGATAACATTCTCTGGACTACTAAATTTCATAGATGGTCAATGGTCAAGCTGCGGCGACGAAAGGATCATCATATTCACAACCAATTACAGAGAGAAACTCGACCAGGCATTTTTGAGGCCTCGACGTATAGATATGCACATTCACATGTCGTACTGTACTCCAGGAACCTTTAAAGCTCTTGCTTCATACTATTTAGAGATCAAAGAGCACCGCCTTTTCAGCAAGATGATAAGAATATAGCTATAAACCTTCCTTATTTCTTATCCTCAAGATCTGTATAAGAGAATCTTCCTAGCACATCACTAGAAACATCAATCCTCTCCAGGAAAAGTGGCTGAACAACTTATGAGGAATGACATTTTTGATAAGATTCTTTAGGGTTTTATTGAGTTCTTGAAAGTCAAGAAGATCGAGAACGAACAAGATAAGGCCAAAAAGGAGAAGCAAGAATTGGAAAACAAGAAAAAGACTGCCAAGGGCAAAGATTCGGTGGTCAAGAAAACCGAAGTGATTTAGGAACAGCTTGTGAGAAATGATCGTGTTGATAAGGTTCTCGAGGGTTTGGTCGAGTTATTAAAAGTCAAGAAAATAAAGAACGATCAAGATAAGGCCAAACATGAAGAGGCAAGTAACATTAACTTGTGAGATTAGGAATTAAGAGGATTACCGAGAGATCGTTAATCAATACCTTAAATATTAAATCGCTTTGTAGTGTGAGAATAATTTGGGATGATAAGCAAAAAATGGATCAAGAGAGACCGCTTAAAGAAGCTACAGATATAAACTAAGAATAAGTCATACAAAGATCTTCATATAATTATGGGAGGATTAATAGAATGACCATAAAAGTGACTTAATAACTAGAATGACTCACATTTCTTTTTAATTATTAGTTTGTTTTTTCGTTTTTAAACCCGTAAATACCTTTTGGAAGCTTTGTAAGGAAAAAAATAATTACAAAAATGTCATTAATATTTAATTCCAGCATCCTCGATATTTACAAAAATATCATTATGTCTTTATTATCGCAGACTTATTTTCTTGCAAACTTATGTTCCTTTATCGTAGAATTATTAGACTAACTTAGTTACCGCAAACTTGTTTAACGTTATGGCACACTTATTTCCAGTTGCTGAGTTATTTTTCTTTACCGCAGAGTTATTAGACAAACTTTGTTACAGCACACTTGTTTAACATTATGGCAGACTTAGACTTATTTCCAGTTGGAGAGTTATTTACCATTACTGCAGAGTTATTAAACTAACTTAGTTACCGCAGACTTATTCAATGTCATGGCAGACTTATCTCCAATTGCAGAGTTTTTTCTATTACTGTAGAGTTATTAGACTAACTTAGTTACCGCAGACTTGTTCAAAGTCATAGCTTACTTATTTCCAGTTGCAGAGATAGTTTCCATTACTGCAGAGTTATTATACTAACTTAATTACCACAGACTTATTTAATGTCATGGCAGACTTATTTCCAGTTGCAGAGTTTTTTTCTTTACCGCAAATTTTTGAATTATGTTAGATTTTATAATTATTTTTTATTATTTTTTATTTTTTTAGTTTTTTGAATTTTGTTAGATATTTTGAAATTATTTTAATAATTTGATTTTTGAATTATTTTTTATTTATTTTTAAATTATGTTAATAATTTTGTTATTTTTGAATTATTTTTGAATAAGATATATTTTTATATTTTTTATTTATTTTTGAATTATGTAAGATATTTTTAATTATGTTAATAATTTTTATTTTTGAACAATATATTTTTGAATTATGTTAGATTTTCAATTATGTTAAAATATTTTAAAAATTATATTTTTAATAATTATTTTTTTCATTCTAAAAAACAAAATTTATATTTTTTTATTTATTTAATTTTTTTTGTTACACTTTTTTATTTTTTTAAAAATTTTAGATTTAATAATTGTTGAGATGATTTTTTTTTTTTTATTGTTTTGTAAATTATAAGGGTAGTTTTATCTTTTACTATACATTATAGACACATCTTTCAAATGTGGGTTATTCTAGTTATTTCATATAAAATATGGGTAATTCTGTAAAAATACCTCTATAATTATTCCACTAAATAATATGTTCTAAAATAAATTGATCATTTCAGTTAAAGAGAAATTTGTTTTAATTCAAAAACGAAAGACTTGCAATGTCTATAAACTACAGAATCTCACCGTCAACGACCAAACTTCTGTTTACAAACTTCCTTTATAATCTAGTCCTATGATTTTGAGTTTCGATCCGATTATTGAGAATTCAGAAAGTAAAGAAAATTCAGAGCATAAACCCTTAGAGATCTAGCAATTATAGAACCGGGTCCAACCAAAATGTTGGTCCGAAGCAAGAAAACAAATTGTGACCCCTTTTATAGTAATACTAATTTTTTTAAAAGACCCAGCATATATTAAGTAAAAAAAACGTAAAAAAAGCACCATAAATCCTTAATAAAAATCCGTAGGTTTATCCTTAAAAAAACACCATTCTTATATTTCCAGGTTTATGTGATCTTTTACCCTAAGGAGCCATTTTTACCTTTTTCCTGTCTAGAAATTAACAAATAACAAACAGAAAAAGAAGTGTTAATTGTTGAAAAAAAACTCGAGTACGTCTATGAGTTCAGAATTTTGCAGCAGTTTTTTTATTGAGATAATTTGTTGAATGGGACATTATTTCAAACATAATTGGAAAGTTGGGATATTTACTATTTATAATTGGGTTTTAAAAACAAATATTGTAGCCATTTTTTTTAGGTGGCTATCTAATATGATAAATATCAAAGTCCTTTCAGACACACACACTACAACATACGATAATAAAGTGTACACCGTTTATGTATATCACTTTTGTACACTGGTTTGACTACCACATTTATACACCACTTTGTCTACCATATTTATATATCATTTTGTACACAGTATTTATACATCATATTTATATATCATTTTGTACACCATATTTGTATAAATTCACCCTTTTTTATTTCATTGTTTAGGAAGAGTATAACAATTCGGCAATTTTTTTAATTTGATAAGAAATTAATTAAAAGCTTACGAAAGTAACCTAGATCAATGACGTATGATTTATAAGGCAAATCCAATAACAATTTGGAGAATTTCAAATGTTAAGTCGTCAACTGAAAAGAAGGATTTTAGACTTCTAGTTCCACGATCATAAGGGTTTTTAATGAATGAATTTCTAATAAATCTATTTGTATTTATTTTCCTTTTTTGTTTAAGTTTAGAGTTTAATTAATTTTAAAGAAAATTAACAAAAAGGAAAAAAAAATCACATAGGAACAAAGAAAAGAAAAAGGAAGTTATGAAGGAATATGTGGCCTCTTTAAAATGTTATGTGTTTCAAATGTCATGATCCAAATACACGTATCTATAATAAATTGATGGGCCCTAAAAAAGTTCAAAAATAGGTGGTCCTAGGCTTGGTCTTAGCCCACATGTGCTATGGATCAGGCCTGAGCGCAACACTGGTTATTAATACATTATTACTACAAACTGATATATGTAAAGAAATTATAGAACATATTTTTTATAAAAAGGAAACAATACCAAACGTTAAATGAGAATTGAGAAATGCAGACACGAGACATCGATATCTTTCCTTAATTCTTTAGACATCTCGTAGTGTGATGGTTCGATGGCAGTAAGAATCTCAAGATACAATTGTGGTTTTGATTTTGTCTTCTAATACTAAAAAACAGAATCTAACAAACACTATTTTATGTGAGTACTCTCAAACTTAAAACTAGAGAGGAAGAAGATGAGGAGGGATTTGTTGTCTCTTAGATGATAAAAGGGTTTTAATAATAATACCCTTCAAGTAAAGATAAATCTTAAAAAAAAAATCTTCAATTATATATTTAATGAAAAAAATCTCAACTTTAAATCCAATAATAAAAAAAACCTCTCTGTCTACAGTGGAATTAAAATTAGGCTAATTTAAAATGCAACACTTTCTAAAATAAAATAAAAAATAAAAGAGAGGGCTTAAGTAATAAAGTCTCTCAACTAAAGATGAATTGTAAAAAACTCTTCAATTATATATTTAATAGAAAAAAAGTCATCAATTTTAAATCCGTTAATGAAAAAGCCCCTCTATCTATAGTACCGTTAAAATTGGACTAAATATACAAGAATTTTCTTTCTTTTCTGTTTTTGGTCAAAAACGACAAGACATGTTCTAAAATGCAAATGACATAATCTCTAAAATGAAAACGACATGAATTTTGATGTTCTAAAATGGAAAGAAAATGCGATATATTTTTGTATTAACTTTTAACATATCCAAAAACCTATTAGAACATAAAATTCCTAATAACTAGATTACGTGCAACATCAAAATCCAGAAAAGCAAGACTTCATACTGCATGCTAAAGATTGTTACCACTATACAATAAACAACAGTTCAAAGAGATAAAATACCACCCAATGAACCAAGTCTATAGTTTGAAGTCTTGCTTTTCTAGATTTTTATGTTGGAACATGTTTGATTTTGATATTGCACATAATCTTGTCATTAGAAATTTTATGCGTCAAATAGGTTTTTGGATCTGTCAAAAATCAATTAAAATAACATGCCATTTTTTCATTTTAAAACATCAAAATTCATGTTGTTTTTTAGTTTAGAATATGTCATTTTCATTTCAGAATATGCTGTGTCGATTTTGACCAAAAATTAAAAGAAAAAATGTTGTATTTTAAATTTAGTCCAATTTTAACGGCACTGTAGATGGAGTAGTTTTTTCATTAAACAGATTTCAAGTTGAAAGGTTTTTTTATTAAATATATAATTGAGGATTTTTTACGATTCATCTTTACTTGATGTGTTTTATTATTAAAAACCCGTAGTTTTTTTTATTTTTAAAAAACATTGCGTTTTAAATTAGTCCAATTCTATAGGCCCTGTAGATGGAGGTTTTTTCATTAACGGATTTAAGGTTGAGAGTTTTTTCATTAACCTCTTCCTCAATGATATTTTTCATTAACCAGCCACCGTGTATTCATCATTACGGCTCATTGAAGTCACTAGCCGATCCCACCAGCTCAGTGCATAATCATTAAACTCAGTAGCTGCGACTCTAACTCGATTTATCTTGGTGTAGTGCTGACAAACAATGACCAACTCAATCTTCTTTTCCCACTCCAAATAAGCGTCGGGGTCGTTCTTCGCATGGAAATGTGGGATTCTGAGTTTGAGACCCCCAAAACTGTCATGTGGCTGGTTTCGGTCTTCTCCTATATGTCTATGTCTCCTTTTGCTGCCGTGAGAAGCACTGCTATGACTTCCATAATACTCGTCAGACGCTTCATCTCTAGGCTGTCTCGGTAAGTCTAATGGTTGTCTCTGGTTTTCTTCATCTCGTGCTGGATTTTTACCACGTTTTCTTCTTCGTCAGGCTCCATCCTCTAGATCAGTATTCGATCTAAGCTCATGACGAAGCGGTTCGATCTTCTTATCCATCATTTTCTCTTAACTTGGCAGTGATTGCTTCAACGAGAAGTTTGTTGTTGTCGCTCGGTCCTTTTTCGTGATCCGACATTGCGACCTGAGAATCAAAACACAAAATCACCAGTAAATAGTTCTTTGACAGTAAAAAAACGATTAAAATTCTTAAAGAAAGATAAGAAACAAATTGACCCCTCAGTACCCTAATGACCACGCAAAACCCCTATATCTCAACTCTAAGTGCCTTTTCAGAATTTGATTGGTCAAGTTAAGCAATTAATCCCCATAGCACTTGAGGAAGAAAGCAGATATAAAGAAGGAAGCAATCTTGACACCTATGGGGAATACAAAACAGTTTTGCACCGAACAAAAATTAAGATCGAAACAAAACAGGCAAGGACAGGTTACCATTGAATAACCCAAGCTTTTACCTTTTGAAATAGTATTGGAACCTCTCTGCTGAGTACAAATGCTAACATTAACCATGACACCAGTTTTTTGAAAGGAATATGAAACAGATCACGGCAAATAGACCAGTTAAAGGTAACAATCAAAAGGCTAATAAGGATGATAGGTACACACATTTCTAAACAGCATATTTGATCAATTTAGTATACGATGTTACATGGCATAAAGATAAGTTAAACTTCTTACACTTGAAATGACTTCTGAAGGATATCATCTATTGTGATGTCTGATTGAAAGGGACCTTCATCCTTATTGTTATGTAAATCATGGAAGTTCTGCTGGAACCCTTTTGAATCTTTCAGGCAATCTATCCAGAAATCAATGCTCGTAGATTTGTCACCACAATTCTCTGTAGGTAGACGGTCCCCACTATCATCTAGGCTAGGTTGATGAAATAAATGGAAGGTTTTAGAAGATGTGTTATACGTGTTGTTCAATGGTGCGCACATAATCATGGACCGCAGCCACATAAACAAATCATTATCTAAATGTTTTCACAGTTTCAGGACGAAAGTGATAGATCAAGAAACGATATTTTTTTACGTGGCAATATTTCTCTGTTTTTTTCTTTTGTTTTACATTATCTCTCTGTTTTTTAATTGAGAAAGCAACAAAATACTCTATGACAAGCGTGACGTGGATTCGCCAGAATTGGCCTCATTACAATTAGTCAGTTACCCATTCTTCATGATTCAGCATTTCCTTTCTCATTTGTAATTTTGTACTATTAAGGAAAAAAATATTAACCACTAATTTTGCCAGTGAAATTGTGGTTTACTGCTCTCAGTAATTCTATTGCTTTCGGGTTCTTGTTTCATAAGTTATGAGTTATTTGTATAGTTTCTCCCATAACAACTAAATGATATTATTATAATGTTAATTCTCCAAACAACGATTTTATTATACAAATTCTCCTCTGTAGTGGTTTTACAGGTTTCACATCTTCATAATAAGATTAGATCAATTATCTCTAATAATAATGATCTAATACACGAAGGAAAAACAAAACAAAAAACTAAAAAAGAAACTAAACTAAGGATACTTTATTAATCTCCAGAGTAAATTTTATATGCTGAATCAATCAACTTGAAAGTGACCCTTACAACCATTTTCAAATACGGACATAAAATAAGTGACAAGTCTTTGTAGAAACAAGAAAAAACCAAACAGAACATGCTGGATTTTCGCTTTACCACAATATATATATATATATATATATAATGATGCTGAATTTTCAACGAGGATTAACATCGGTGATTGTTGCTTCATCTACAGAACAAGTAAAAGACATGCTGCTGGATTGACCCCGCTCCGATCCCTGGGCTGATGGGTTCGATCCAGGTCCGGTCCTGAAGAAAAATCCAGGTGGCAAAGGCACAGGCAGAGTAATTGAGCTGGTTGTGAGCATTTGATGAATCGTAAACATTGTTGGACGATCTGCAGGATTTTCTTGAACACATAACAACCCAATATGAATGTATCTAATGACTTCATCGATTTTACAATCTTCAATGATACCGGGTTCAATGAGCTCTGGCAATGATTTAGTCTCCCAAAGTTTCCAGACCTGTAAAAGTTATGTAATATATATTTAGAACTATGATCACTCTTTAAAGGAGTAAAGTTCTACACTTCATAAGTTTTGTAATGCTCACATATGTGACTAAGTTGTTAACTAAACCATCCATCTGGTAGAAGCTGCTATTCTTTTTTCCACTAATGATCTCAAGAGTCAATACTCCAAAGCTATAGACATCTGATTTAATCGAGAACTGGCCATGTATCACATACTCGGGAGGCATGTAACCGCTGCAAAAATACAAGTTAATCGGCGGCATCGAAAGGGTTCATTTGATCGAATTTCATTATGTCTGCTTAGATATGTACTTACAAGGTTCCAACTACTCTTGCTGTATTGGCTACAGTTTGGTCCATTCCAAAGATCCTTGCCATTCCGAAATCAGCTATTTTTGGGTTCATATTTGCATCTAAGAGAATGTTACTCGCTTTGAGGTCACGATGTATGATTTTGAGCCGTGAATCTTGATGGAGATATAGAATTCCTCGAGTAATCCCACCGATGATGTTGCGTCGCACTGTCCAGTCCAACTGATTTCTCTTCTTAGGATCTGCATATTTATATACATAAATTAGCTACATACGAAAAGAACAACAGACAAACGTTATTTTGAGTTACAAAATAACAGACCGAAGAGGAAATAATCGAGGCTTTTGTTAGGAACAAATTCATAGACGAGTAACTTCTCTTCTCCTTGTAGCGAGAACCCGAGAAGTCTAACAAGATTTATGTGTTGAAGCTTTGCAACAACAACAACCTCATTCTTGAACTCTACTTCACCTTGTCCTGATGTTTTCGACAATCTTTTTACCGCAATTTCAGTGCCATTCATGAGCATACCCTTGAAAATATTTACAAATTAAGCATTTCTAATTCAATAGAAGCAAGTAAGGTGGAGAAAGAGTATATATATACCTTGTAAACTTCACCAAATCCACCTGCACCAAGCTTGTTACGCTCAGAAAAGTTGCTTGTCGCAGCTTCAATTGTCTTTAAGTCAAATTGAATAGATTCCGCTACATTTAAAACCAATATTAAGCTCGTGAAAATGTTCCACTTTAATTTTTAAGGTCTAAAAAACCAAAACCAAAACCAAACAAAGGTTAAACATTAAAAGAAAAAAAATAACTAACTCACTTGGAAGTTCAATGTCTTGCTTTTGCTTTCTTCTCTTGCAAATAACCAACCCTACAACAATCAATATTATGGCAACAACAATACCAATGACTATCGCCGGGATAATTCCTCCTGAGCTTCTTCTATCTGCACAAAAAAAAATTCACCAAAAACACAATCATGCAAAGTCAAAAGGTTTGACAAATTTGCTCTGAATGTTAGCAAATGGACTTGCCTTTCTTCTTGGTTATATTGGTCACGTTGGCTACAGAAGGCGTCTTTGAAGGCGGCGGTGAAAGTGGCAACGAAGGCGGTGGTGGAATTTTGTCATGAATACCATCAAAAGCACCAGAGAAAGTGTACAACTCCCACCGGAAAAAGCAACTTGGTCGCAATATAATGCTGCCTATTTTCCCATGGTACCATTTTTTATACTCATTAAGACTGCTCTCTAGGCAAAGTTGACAATCCTTTGAAGAAATATCTGGAGTGCATTGCATCAACATCGATATGTTCCCGTAAACCGGCACCGGAGATACATCTTTTGCGTAGTACTTACTAGACGATGATAAAGAAGAAGAAGAAGAAGCTCCTGTGATTGTACGAGACATTAACTCGTCCCACACACTATAAAATTCCTTCTGGTTTGCTTTTCTTATCTCATTGACATTGTATAATACATCATACGGCTCCAAGAATAGTATCCCGGAGAAGGACTTGTTAGAGTAGCGAACAAGGCAAAGGATCTTTTCACCTTGCCATGAGAAACCATCTGTTTGGTTACGACAGATCTGTACTAAACTATCTGAGGTGGTCTGGATACAGTAGGAGCAAACATCGGATTCAGCACCTGGAGTGCACATCCCCATGGCGTAGACTCGATCTGGACCAAGCCCGATCGAACCATTGAAGTAGCCATCGTGAGCCGTGACGTTAGAAGCGAGGGTGGAGAGGATGAGACGGCGGTTGTTGTCATAATTACTATTGGATTTGAAGATCCCAGCAGTATCGTCACAAGTTTGTGCAGAAACAGAACTGGCACTGAAGCTTATGATGAAGAAGAAGAAACAGAGGATTGATGATTCACAACTCTTCTTTGCCATTTTTGTTTGATAAAGTTTGAGTGGTGTGGTTGGCACTTGTGGTTTCCATCCAATTAATCATAAAGTTCGAATTTTCTACTTGAATGGCCATTAATAAGAAATTGACTACTTGGGATTTTTGTGGGAGACTTAATTGGATTGTCAAAAGTGAATATTTGATATTACGGTTTTGGGCATATAAAAGAATATACATGTTATTATAGGCACATGCTTTCAATTCCGCCGAGGACTAATGGTGATCAATGCACTCTGAAGAAAAGTCCGGGTGGTTGAGGCACATGCTTGGACGATGAGCAAGATTTTTCTTGAACCCATAAGGAAATGTCAATGCATTTAATAACCCATCAAAGAAAATTATTTTCGCATCAACAATCATTAGACCCTAGTGCATCTTCTTTGTTGTTCAACTAGAGTATGCTTTAATTTTCAAAACTTATGACCCGAAAAAGTCATACCCTGTATTTTACTTTATTTTAATTTAATAGCACCAGATTATTACTATTATATATATATATATATATACTAGATTAGGACTAATCCGATGAACAAGTTTATAAAATTAAAAATTTATTATTAATATCGGACGGGCTTCTTAAAATTAAAAATTTATTGTTAATGATATATCTTAAAATTGTTTTAGAAAATAAGTAAAAATATGTTTTGTTAAAAAAGAGAGTGATTTATATTAAGTTTGTTTTTCAACATGAATAAATTAATTTTAATTTTTATATTACAATATCATTATTAACATATTAAAATTCTAGACCACGTACCATAGTTTTTGGTTTCATCTTGTTGTTTGTTTTTCTAACTACCGTGTGATATATGGAGAAACAGATATGGTGACTGACGGCTATTCTCTCGCTCATATATAAGGGATACGTTCTTCCAGAAAGATATATGTTGTTCATCTGCTCTCCATGTTTCGGATCTTATCTCGGTTTCGTACAAAATATATTTTCTTTCTTGTACCTTCACTATCCAAAGTCCTTTGCCATTTTTTTTCTATTGTTGTTTTCCTAAAACATCCTCTAGCTTATTCTTTTCATCACAAGCTCTTGTTTTTCATTCTTATGTCAAGCTCTATTTATGAATTAGTTTGCTTTTTTGCAGTTTTTTCTTTGTTTTTCCGTCTTCGTATTCCTATCCACCATAATTTTCAATCTTTAGCAGAAGCCACATTGCCTTCCTGCCGTCTCCGGATCCATATCTCTGATCTTATCAATATTTTGAACTGAATCTCCTTTCTCTCTCGCACTTTCACTCACCGAAGTCCTTCGCCATTTCTTGTCTCCTGCTGTTTTTCAACAACATCCTCTATCAGCCTTATCGTTACCATATTTTGATTTTTATTCATATCTCGGGCTCTATTTATGAAGTTGTTTAGTTTTTGCGGCTTTCTTTCTTTTTCCATCTTCGAATTAACATCCACAATCATCTTCAATCTCCATCAGAAGCTCCACCGCCTTCATCCCTCATTCGGAACCAAATTTTTGTATGAAATTGGCTCCACTGAAAGAAATTCTCTCTGTATTTTTTTTGTCTATTTAATCATTTGATCCAAGAAATTAAATACATGTATGTGTTAATTCAATCCATTAAATTCTATTAAATTGGATAAATTCATGGGTTAATCCAATCAATTTAATGTAAAATTTATTTAATGTTTAATAAATTAAAATGATTAATTAGTTTGGATTATACTCAATCAATTTTTTCTTTCAAATAATGAGAAGTGAGTGATTAAAAAAGTATTGGAGCTTAAATAATATCAAATTCTAAACATTAAATTTGAAATATAAAGTTTAAATTTTATTAAAATAATAAAATTTAACATATATTAGAAAAATAGAACGTAAATATATATATATATATATAATATTTTTTAATTCTGTTTTTAGATGTTTCTTGTTTAGTTAAGGAAAACAAGATAACACATTTTTTACACGTGTCACAATCTAATTGCGACACTTGTCGTGATCCTGGTAATTATAATTTTGATACGTGTCGAGATCTTATGAGTGTTTGATCCTGATAATCAATTTTTTGTTCACATAATTAGAAGCGTGTCATAAAACAATTATTGGAGCTTAAATAATATAAAAATTTAAATTTGAAAAAAAAAATTTACTGCAAGAATAAAATTTAACCTATATTAGAAAAATAGAAAGTAAAAAAGAAATCCATTTTATTATTTAATTTTTTTTTACCTTTTCTATTAAGGAAAATAAAATAACATAATATCTTTTTACACGTGTTAAAATCTCATCGATTAAATAACACATGTCATGATCTTGTTAATTATATTTTGATATATCTGGAACTTTCATGAGAGCAACCAAGATTTATATAATAAGATTTATTAATATTGTTGTACTTCTTTTCTTTCCTTTTTTTAATGGAGAAATTTCAAATACCCTTTGGACCGTATTCATAAATATTGTTATACATTTATAAATAGTTATAAGTTTACATACAAGTTACCACTCATATATATGAGAACGTTACAATGTAATTTAGCATACATGTTGGTTATAAGTAGGTATGACCACGATTACGATTATTACGATTACGGTTAGTTAACCACCGGTTAAAGTTATAATTTTTGTTTAACCTTAATTTTAACTATTTAATATACGGTTAAAACGATTACAGTTAAAAATGTTTACAAATATATACAGTTACAGTTATATACTGTTAAATACGATTTATATTTGCTGATCATGATAAAGATTAGTATCTGTGACGTTTATATATTTAAGAAAATAACCTCTATTGAAATAACTAGATGATGATATATCAACTAATATATGTATATTTGTTTAATTTCGAAAACGATTACGGTTATAATTTTAAGGTTATACCATACGGTTAACCAACAACTATTATATGTTTATTAACCATTTAATACGGTTACAGTCCGGTTACGATTGAAAAAACAGAACAGTTACAATTAGATTTTAGCCATGCCTAGTTATAAATATGATAAAATGTCTCGTTTCTTAACCAAATGATAATAGTTAAATATTCATCGTTTTATTGATTACGATTGTAAACCAGTTTTTGTTGGACATATATACTTATATTTTGAGTATAAAAAACTAGATTGACGGATGTAACTTGAAAAAGGTAGTATGAGTTAGCTTAAGACTATATATGGCCATATCAATTACCAACAATGTGCAAAGATTTACTGACTCTGGAACATTTTGTTGACTAATATGGTTTCTTGAAACTGATAGGTCGGTTTCACTACAAACTGATATGTTAATCCTATTTTATTTTTAACGAATCATTTCGATGCCATCATATTCAACCTTGTTCATAATTACGCATCTCTTTTCTATTAAGTGCAGATCGATTGAGCACTAATAAGAAGTTGACTACTTTGGATTTTTGTGGGAGACTTACTTGGACTCTATATTTGATATTACGGTTTTGGGCTAATGGTCTTAGGGAAGTATATACATGTCAATCATTGGCCAAAATGGAATAACAGTCGTAAATGATGCATCATCTACAGAACAAGCATAAAACATAAAAATAAGTGACATATACTCTAGGTTTAAAAATCACCGTATCCTATTTAGATCGATTGCCCCTTTCTCAAGTATTTGGTCTTTTGGGGAGAAACCGCATCACTTTTAGCATCATTTTAAGAAAAGGAAAAAGGTATTCACATATACATAAGGAAGAAGAAATAAAACGAAGAGATTAGTCGGAACACTCGGAACTATTGAAAAGACTTATAGTGAAACATAAACAATTATAGGCACGAACAAAACATGCGTTAGCTTACGCCATACGTATTGTTCAACGTACATCGTTACATCGGTGCATTATTTCTTTGCTTTTTATTGAGAAACCGAGAAAATTATTTATGTCAAGCGGGACTTTTAAAAAAAAGCATGCTGATGTTTCAACGAGGGTTAATATCGGTGATTGTTGCTTCATCTACAGAACAAGCAAAAGACTTTCTGCTCGATTGACCTGGCTCTAATCTCTAGGCTAATGGGTTCGATCCTGGTGCGTTCCTAAAGAAAAATCCAGGTGGCAGAGGCACAGGCAGAGTATATGAGCTAGTTGTAAGCATTTGGTGAATCGTAGACATTGTTGGACGATCTGCAGGATTTTCTTGAACACATAATAGCCCAATATGAATGTATCTTATAACTTCATCACTTTTACAATCTTCTCTGATACCGGGATCTACGAGCTCAGACAATGATTTATCCTCCCAAAGCTTCCAGACCTATAGAAGTTGTATGTGATATATATTCAGAACTATGGTCACTGCTTAAGAGAATAAAACATATGTTTGGGACTTTTGTTAGTGTATAATTTCTCGCATATGTGACTAAGTTGTTAACTAAACCATCCATCTGGTAGAAGCTGCTATTCTTTTTGCCACTAATGATCTCATGAGTCAATACTCCAAAGCTATAGACATCTGATTTCATCGAGAATTGGGCATGTGTCACATACTCGGGAGCCATGTAACCGCTGTAAAAATACAAGTTAATCAGCATCGAAAGGGTTCATTTGATCGAATTTCATCAGGTCCATTTAAGTTGATACTTACAAGGTTCCAACTACTCTTGCTGTATTGGCTACAGTTTGGTCCATTCCAAAGATCCTTGCCATTCCAAAATCAGCGATTTTTGGGTTCATGTTGGCATCTAAGAGAATGTTACTCGCTTTGAGGTCACGATGTATGATCTTCAGCCGTGAATCTTGATGAAGATATAAAATCCCTCGAGTAATCCCACCGATAATGTTGCGTCGCACTGTCCAGTCCAACTGATTTTTCATCTTAGGATCTGCATATTCATTAATAATCAGATAAGCATAATATTAGCTATGTACTAGAAGAAGAAGCAAAAGACAAAAGTATATTTTGAGTTAAAAAATAACAAACCGAAGAGGAAATAATCGAGGCTTTTGTTAGGAACAAACTCATAGACGAGTAACTTCTCTTCTCCCTGTAGCGAAAACCCAAGAAGTCTAACAAGATTTACGTGCTGAAGCTTTGCAACAACAACAACCTCGTTCTTGAACTCTACTTCAGCTTGTCCTGATTTTTTTGACAATCTCTTCACGGCAATTTCAGTGCCATTCATGAGCATACCCTTGAAAATATTTACCAAATTAAGCACATCGGATTCTCCACAAATAAAGTAAGTGAGATGGACAAAGAGCGTATATATATATTCCTAGTAAACCTCACCAAATCCACCTTTTACCAAGCTTGTTACGCTCAGAAAAGGTTTTCGTGGCGGCTTCAATTGTCTTTAAATCAAATTGAACAGATTCCACTTCATTTAAAACCAATATTAAGCTCGTGAAGAAGTTCCACTTCAAATCTAAGGTCACAAGAGCCAAAACAATCAAAGAAAACTCACTTGGAAGTTCAATTTCTTGCTTTTGCTTTCTTCTCTTGGAAATAACCAAGCCTATAGCAATAACTATTATTGTAACAACAGTAACAACAACTATCGCCGCAATAGTTCCTCCTGAGATTCCTTTATCTGCACAAAACACAATTCACCAAAAACATAACCACACAAAAACAAAAAACAAACAAACAAAGAAACAGATATAAACAATAAACTCCTCTGAAATGTTTCCAGAAAGGACTTTCCTTTCTTGGTTACGTTGGGTACAGAAGGGGGTAAGAGAGAAGGCGGAGGTGAAGTCGGTATATTAATCTGATCAATAGCACCAGTGAAAGAATACACTTCCCACCGGAAAAAGCAGCTTGACCTTGATATAACGCCGCCTTGGTGCCCACGGCAACAATTATCATAGTCGTCAATGTTTGTCCGTAAGAAAGTGTTACAATCCTTCGAAGAAACGTCCGGTGTCCATTGCATCACCGCCGATATGTTCTTTAAACCCGGCACCGGAGATACACCCTCTGAGTAGTATTTAGACGAATTGTTCCCGCCTGACGAAGAAGAAGTTGTTCGGGCGATCATACCAGACGTTAAATTCTTCCACACGCTATCAAACACAGTCTGATTCGTATTGAGCTCTCCTGTATTATAAATTGCTCCAAGTGGATCCATGACAAGCAATCCAGAGAAGGGGCGGTTAGAGTAGCGAGCAAGGCAAAGGGTTTACTTCACCTGACCAGAAGAAAGCATCTGCCTGGTTCGGACAGTTTTGTAGTAAAGCCTCTGATTTGGTATTGATACAGCGAGAGCAAGCATCGCGTTCAGCACCTGGAGCGCACATCCCCATGGCGTAGACTAGGTCAGGAGCAAGCCCGATCGAACTGTTGGAGTAGCCGTCCGTGACGTTAGAAGCGAGAGTAGAGAGGATGAGTTTGCGGTTCTTGTCATAAGTACTATTGGGTTTGAAAGTCCCAGTAGTATTGTCACAACTTGGTTCCCAGTTTTGTGCAGAGATAGAAATGGCATTGAAGCTTATGATGATGAAGAAGAAGAAACGGAGGACTGATTCACAACTCTTATTTTCCATCTTTTTTTTCTTCAGATAATGTGTGGGTGGTGTAATTGGTATTTTGTGGTTTTTATAAATTTAATCAGAAGTTTGAATTTTCTATTTGAATGACCATGCACATTTATAAGAAATTGACAACTTTGAAAATTTTGCTCCAGACTTGGTGTAAGTCAATTTTTGATATTACGAATATACATGTCAATTTCGGGGAGGAAACTAATACTGGTGAGTGGTGATTGATGCACCCTGAAGAAAAGTCCGGGTGGTTAAGGTACATGCTTGGACGATGTGCAGAATTTTTCTTGAACGCATAATAACGCAATATGAATGCATTTAATGACCCCATCATATCTGAAAAGTCCAAAACAAATAAAATGGTAGACAATATTTTTAATCTATATATCTCCAGAAATCAGAAGCCCCTGATTTGTAATGGGTCTGACTGCCCATAATAATGGAAAGCGAGAAGAGAAGTCAATTAGGATTGTTAACCAATTTTCTCTGTTAACTTATTACGTGCTCGAGACGTAAAAGAAATAATAATTTTCTTCCCATTTACCTTACGGTCTCTCCATTCAAAGCCTCCAAAGTCCAACAGAATGATCATCACTACCTAACACCCAATATTGAATACCAATATGTTGAATTTTATCTGAAGTACGGGATTTATATTGATGCTCATGAAAGGAAATTAAAAGACCTAGATACTCTAAAGAGGAGATACAATAATTTGGATTGAAACGAAAACAAGTACTCCTTCCGTTTTAAAATGTAAGACGTTTTGAGAGTTAGCACGCAGATTAAGAAAATTTATATTTTTAGGAGAATATCTTTTTTTAAAAAATATTAATTATATCACTCATAAGTTGATAAATCTAAGAAACCAACAAAACTAACAAGAGAAAGAAATAAGCATTTGATTACTTTTGAACTTTTTTAAAAAATTAATCTTTTATTATTATTTTTTATATGGAGATGTCTTATATTTTGAAAAAAAAAACTCCAAAACATCTTACATTAAAAAGTATAAATTAAGCTGAAATCATTGTCTCTCTAGAAATGTCTGCACAGTTAAAGTTCCATTTCATGTTTGTCTCCTTTAACTAAAGTTCATTACCCTAATCTAAACTCTGACAAGTGCACAAAAAAAATTCTAATATAAAGAACTATTCAGTATTGGATAGACTAGAAAATTAAGAGAAAGAAGAAAAGTAAATGTTTGATTAGTAGAACAAGTTGTATTATTTGAATGTGTAAGTGCATGTAGGAGAGATGAAAACCCATTCTTATTTGAGAACCCTTAAGAATCTCTTGAGAAACTACTCTCAAACATGTTAACATGTGATTGGTTTTAAGTTTTTTTTTTAATTATTTAGAATTTAAATAAATAATTAAATTATATTAACACTACAAGAAAACAGTGTTAAGCTACGTTACGACTAATCGGCGACTAATACCTGTAGTCGAAAATCAATAGTCGCTAAACTATGTAGTCGTATAAGTAGTCGTAAAAATACGACTGCTTTACGACTACAGCACATGAATAGTTTGTAGACGAGCAATAGTCGTAACATAGTCGCTAAATTAGGCGACTAATTTGCGACTAAACTTGCAACTATTGAACGACTACATAATGGGTCAAGATACAGTCGTAAAGTTGTAGTCACTAAATAGCCGTAATATTTGGTGACTATTTACCGACTATTCTATGACCACTTTACCGACTATTTGGCGACTATCTGTAACTTCAAACTTCGATGATTTAATTATTTGGCGACTACTTAGCTACTATTTGACGACTATTTGGCGACTACTAAGCGACTATGTAGGGACTACATTTGTTGTCAAATTTATAATATGGTATGGTCGATTGGTGTTTGCTATGTTTCTCAAATGTAAACCTGTTTTGATACAAATGTAAACCTGTTTTGAAAACATAAAGATACAAAATAACATTTGATTATGCCATATAAGTATTCAAACTCCAAGCCAAATGCAAAAACATAAACAAAATTCAAGATTGTCAATATCAAAACCAGAATATAAGACTAACTGTGAATGTGAAATGTGTATATTCATTGTTGTATTACCTGAAGAAAGATGCTCGTATACTCATCTGTTGTTAGCTCTCGAGGTCGTGAAGCACCATCCAAAACTTCTGAAGCCTCTGTCTGGAGCTCATTCAGCTTCTCTTGCACCTTCTTCTCATATGTTTGAACGATTTTCTCCGCCTTCCTATCGACATAGGTACCATCTGCCTTTGTATGAGTCTTAATGAAAACCTCACCAAGACTAACCGGTCTTCCCAATTTCTCTTCCTGCAATGTTACAAAATAAACAAAGGAGTATGACATAATTTAAAGTTGTTAAGGTGTAAGAAAATGAAAGAAGATACTAACCATTTCTTGTTGGATTTGTTGATACGACTTTGGCTCTGATAAATGGATATAAGGACCAAGACCTTCACGGTCAGACATACGAACAATGGAATAGGTGAGACTCCTTACCTTTGCATCATCAGTGTCCCAGTAGTCGGTCATCGTTTTCTAGACAGTGTTGCAGATCCAATTAGGTCGCTCTCGACTAGTCCTCACAGTGCTAACCATGTCTTTCATCCGGTGTTGACAGATCTCATCGAAAAACCCTTTAACTGTCCCTATTATCAAGAGATCCCAGATGTGGGTTTTCTACAATACAGAGACAATCGAATGATGTTAGTGAAAACAGAACAAGAGTGAAAACACCACAAGCAAACCAATATAGGACAGAAAGTAAACATCATAAGCAAGTAAACAGAACCAATATAGGACAGAAAGTAAACAGAATAGCCTCTAAACATCACAAGTAACATCACAAGAAAACTAATATAGGACAGAAAGTAAACAAAACAGAAACATCAAAAGCAAAAATCACAAAAAAAATTTACCGCGAACTCCAGGAAGTATCTTTCTTGTCTGTCCCGAGGCACACATGTCCAGCTATAGTAGGGACCATCGAATTTGTTTGTAAAGACTTTGGTAATTGCCCGAACCAGTTTAGATCCCTTGTCGCGATTAAACCTGCAAACAAACATGAAACCAGAAGCATTACCAATCAATAACCTAAGATTAAACACATGAAACCAGAAGCATTAACCATCAATAAGCTAAGATTAAACACATGAAACCAGAAGAACCTTAGACAACAAACGGACCCTAAGATTAACCACCAGAGACCTAAGACTAATCAAAACACATGAATCCAGAAGGGTCCTAACTAATCAAAACACGTGAAACCTGAAGGGTCCTAACTAATCAAAACACATGAAACAAAAAATGGAATTCCAGAAATGTTCAAATGCGATGGATTAAAACTACCATTTCGAGTTCGGTGTCGCTGTGGGAGAGAGGACGGTGGTAAATAGATGCCGGTCTGGCACCATAAGGAGAGCATTCAGTGCCCGCACCGTGTCCTCCTAGAGATCAAGCAACACTGGAGATTCATCTTCAGTGAAGTTGTGCCCTTGAGAAGATCGATGACTCTGAGCCTGAAGTGGCAGGAGGGTCCTCCACTGGAGCCGAATGATCCGCAAGACATTCTTCTCCATTGTGTTGAAGGCCGGAGTTCTGGAAAAGTTGTTGTGGCGGTGGAAAGCTCTGGACATTTGGTGCTGACGTTGAGGGTTGATTGTTGACGGCGACTTGAGGTGGAGTTGGAGTAACTTGGGTCGATGGGGTGAAGTTGTACTGCGGCGGAAGGGGTTTTGGTGTTCGTGACATAGACGGCGAGGGAATGGACACGCCGCGTCTCTGAGAAACGTTGGGAGCATTTCTCCTCCTCTGTTTTCCATGTTATTCCCTACTGGCATCGTGGGCTCTTCTCGGAGAGATTCGCCGGATAGATTGGGGAAATTAGGGTCTGGAAGAGGAATCGAAAAAGAGGAAAAAAATGAGAAGATATTAGGGTTTTGAAGAGGGATTCGAAGATGAGGATTCGAAGGAGAAGAGATGCGAAGAAGAAATCAAAGGAGAAGAGATGAAGAAATCGAAGGAGTTCCAAAATCGATCCGCGGTTTGGAAGAGGAATCGAAGAAGAGGAAAAGAGTGAGAAGAGATTAGGATTTCGATGAGGGATTCGAAAAATCGAAGATGAGGAATCGAAGGAGAAGAGATTCGAAGAAGAAATAAAAGGAGAAGAGATGAAGAAATCGATCCGCGGTTTGGAAGAGGAATCGAAGAAGAGGAAAAGAGTGAGAAGAGATTAGGATTTCGAAGAGGGATTCGAAGAATCGAAGAGGGATTCAAAGAATCGAAGATGAGGAATCGAAGGAGAAGAGATTCGAAGAAGAAATCAAAGGAGAAGGGGTGAAGAAATCGAAGGAGTTCTGAATAGATCCACGGGTTGGTGAAAGAGGCGTCAAAGAAGATGAGTGAAGGGGAAAAGGTTTTTCATCTAAGGACTTAGGAAATTAGGGTAAATCAATGTGTTTTTCGAGCTCTGGGATGGTAGACTTAATAATTAGTTTGCGTAACAATAATGCATGATACACTCTGGCCTACTCGTAATACTCCATACTTTGCTAAATCCCCCCCCCAACCCGGGCTCGAGTATAAGTAAGGACTCAAATTTTTTTCTTTTTTAATATTTTCTGGTTGATTTAAATTTTGTTTGTGTGATAAATACCAATTAATGACCCTGGCCTACTGGTAAGTCTCTCACTCTTGATTCAATCCCCCTATGATTCAAATCCTTGTGAAGACAAGTTTTTTTTTTCAAAATGACAGAATATGTAAAAAACAAATTACACTGAAATTGTCACATAGTTAACATAGTTAATTAGTAGGGTTCTTCGTCATCTGATTCTTCATAGAAGACGACAAATTACACCGAAATTCGTCTTCTGGTTCTGCATCTCCTACATCATAATCGAGGTTTATTGGTCTCCTTGTACGAAATTGTCGAGTATGAGATCTTCAATTGTTGTCATCAATATAGCATAATCATTTTCTGTTTGCAAAAGAGTTGGTTCTTTTTTTCATATTCCCCTGAAATGTTTCCCCTCGGATTCACTTTTAGAACATTGAGCCACAACTGCTTCAGTTTCTTTGTATATGGGTACGGAATATAACAAACTTGATCTGCTTGCGAGGCTGTTTGCAATATCAACATGTATATTTAAGTTATACATATGTATAAGGACATTAATAAAATGCTATATATATATATATATATATATAACTACGTGCCTAGAATAAATGGTTCATATTTATTGTATTTTCTCGATGAAAGAACGTCTACAACGCCACCATTGCTCCTCCGAGTGCCTCTACTGATAACAGGGTCATACCAATTACACTTAAAAAGTGTGATTTGCAAATTGACCATCCCCTCGTACTCGAGTTCTATGATATCAGTTAATGTCCCGTAGAAATCAGCTGCATCGAATGCATCAGTGTAATTTTCACCTTTAACACAGACCCCATAGTTACATGTCTTTCGTCCAGCGCCGTGATTCTTGGTATGAAACAAATAGCCTCTTGTACAATACATTGGCCAGGTTTTGGCCTTATTCAAAGGTCTATGCACTATGTCTTGAACCCAAGTAGGAAATGGATTCGTGGCATTCCAGTAAGTAACCTGCATATATATAATATTGTAAATATATATAAGTATAAATATATGCACAGTTATGAATATTTTTGAGACATACATATTCTTTCACCCATAAATGATATTCATCAGCTCTTTTCGTGGCGAGTTTTTTTTCGGAAAATCCTAGATATTTTGCAGAAATAAATTCTTCGAACATACTACACAAGACCAACACAAATATGAGGAATTAAAAAAAGATAATATATATATTAAAACGCAAACTGGGTGTGATGCCAACTTATACACCTCTCAATTGGCTGAAAATAGTCACAATTTCGTAAAACATATGCATGTGCGCATTGATAGTCTCTCTCTGAGAGCTATATTTCATGTATTTCTCCACTTGGACGACCTACTTGAGTAAATATAGAAGGTACTCCAGGGACATGATATACGGGGACTCCACCTTCATCGAATCTTGTTAACCTGACATTAAAATACATAGCATGTGTATACAAATTAAATGGCAAAGTGGACATGATGTGATCAATTTTAGCATTTACCTTGATTTTGTTTGTATATTCACGGCAAAGTATTGCTCTGAGAAATAAGCAATCTCATCATTGATATATGATTCAACAATCGATCCTGCCACATATGTTTTGTTCTTTGCTTTTCCTTTCAACTTTTTGAAAAACCTTTCAAAAGGATACATCCACCTATACTGGACTGGGCCTCCTAATTCAACTTCATTGGGGAGATGTATAGGCAGGTGCTCCATCACATCAAAAAATGAAGGTGGAAAGATCTTTTCTAAATTGCATAGGATTAAAACTATATTCTGTTTTAGAATTTGAACGCGACTTTTATGCAAAGTTCTCGAACATAAGTCCCAGAAAAATGCTCCAACCCCTACAATATTTGTGAAAATTGCATGAGGTTACTATATAAATTACTATAATCATATTTAAAGAAATAGTGGTAATTAGTACCTGATAACGCAAGGTGGACATTCCGGTCTAGGAGATCTGCAAAGATAAATGGAAGTAACCGCTCCATAAAAATATGGCAATCATGACTCTTCATGCCTGAGAATTTTTGGTTGTCCATATCAGCACAAGTAGCTAAGTCTGATGAATAACCATCT
This sequence comes from Cardamine occulta, assembly GCA_028015245.1. Taxonomy (NCBI): domain Eukaryota; kingdom Viridiplantae; phylum Streptophyta; class Magnoliopsida; order Brassicales; family Brassicaceae; genus Cardamine; species Cardamine occulta. The sequence goes on from CM051381.1 coordinate 9,958,090, forward strand.
GGAAACTTAACTGCATGTTTCATACATTCTAGTAAACTCTTTTTGGCTTTTTCTGTCAATGTAAAGGATGGAAAAGGAGCTTTACGCTCACTATCAATATGTAAGTGTGGCCGAGAACAAAATCGTTCTATACCCAATCTTGACATAATGTTGTCTTTCGATTTACCCTTCACACTCATAAGAGTATTCATGATGTTACCAAAAAAAATCTTCTCTATATGCATCACATCAAGACAATGACAGAGATTGAGGTCCCTCCAGTATGGCAGCTCCCAGAATATACTTTCCTTGTGCCAGTTATGTTGCTTCTCATATCCCAGCTTCTTCTTTTCGTGACCGTTTCCACCAACATCCTTTGTTTTTGATGGATTTACACCAGCCAACCGCTCGAAATATACTTGCTCGCCTGTCAAAGATGGAGGTGGATATTCTCTCGAAGCGTCTTTTCCCTTTAGGAAGTCTTGTTTATTCCTCCTCAGTGGATGACCATAAGGAAGAAATCTTCGGTGACAATCAAACCAACACGTCTTTCTTCCATTAGGTAGATAAAAAGAGTTTGTATCTTCCATGCAAACTAGACAAGACAATTTACCATCGGTTGTCCATCCGGATAACATGCTATACGCCAAAAAGTCACTTATCGTCCACATCAGCACTGCTTTTAGATTAAAATTTTGATTCAAGGACACATCGTATGCATCGACGCCATTAGACCACAACTCTTTTAACTCCTCAATAAGAGGTCGGAGGAAGATATCGAGACTAGCTCGCGGATGATTTGGCCCAGAATTTATAATTGTAAGAAATAAATACTCTGTATTCATGCACATACCCGGGGGTAAATTATATGGCGTCAAGATCACATGCCACAACGAATGATTACGAGACATGCCAAATGGATTGAACCCATACGTACATAATCCAAGATAAACGTTACGGGGTTCTTCAGCAAACCGGAGATTTTGATCTTGAAAATATCTCCACTCTGCCGCATCAGAAGGATGACCCATTTCTCCCTCCTTTGCTTGGTGCTCGGCATGCCATCTCATTGCCGCTGCAGTCTTCTCACTTTGATACATTCTCTTTAATCTGTCAGCAATAAGTAGATACCATATACGACTGTATGGTCTTTAGTTCTACGTTGGTCGTTCTTATGCTTCCATCTTTGTGCACCACAAAAGAGACGTTTATCTTCCTTCTCGTTCATCTTTCCAGAAGATCATACAATTGTTAATACAAACATCAATTGTATGATATAGGACACCTAAATTGCGCATCAATTTTTCTGTCTTGTAATGTCACCCGGTTGACTTGTTTCCTTATGGTAAATAGACTGTCAAGATTCTGCAAAACGAATCCACTAACTTTTCACTCATATTATATTCTGCCTTATTTTGCATGACTCGATCAGCTAAGGATAACTGCGAGTGACTTTCACGACAACCATCGTATAATGGATTATTTGCACCTTCTAACAAGTCGTAGAATTTCTTTGAATGGTTACGTACCGGTTCTTCTACATTCTGATAACTACTATCACCTTGATGATAGTTATCAAAACTCACGTTATGATGAAATGCATCATTCACCATATCCACATATCTATCTTCTACTACATTACCCACTTCTTCACTCCCATCTATATACGTCCTATCAACATAACTCGATCCTAAATCCTCCATATTGATTTCTTCCCCATGCTTATACCAAACATAATAATCTGGCATAAATCCTCTGCTCTAAAGATGATTCCAAATTCTTGTTCCGGGATAAATTTCTCGTTCTTGCAAACACTACAAGGGCAGAAAAACTTACCGCCATTACTCTGTGTTAGAGGCTGGCTATTTGCAAATGTCATGAATTGCTCTACCCCCGTTGTGAACTCTGCTGAGAAATTTCCCGTCTCTTCATCGAACCTCTTATACATCCACTCCCGGAAATTACTATCATTGTAATTTCCCGACATATCTAACTAATAAAAACTAAATTTTTTTTGTTTTTGGTTTTTTTTTTTGTTTTTTTTGTGAGATCAAATAAGGAGAAGAAATGGGGTGAATTTTGCTTATATAGCCATTTCTGGCGACTACATAGCGACTATATTGTGTATGACAGGACTACATAATGTAGTCGCATGAATTAGGTACACCAACCCAAAATACGAATTACATGTGTTTTCCATTGGTATTTAACGACTATTTACCGACTACGGTGCGACTCGCCAAATAACACTAAACTTTTAAAAAGTTATAAATCTTTAAAAATCACAAAACTAATAAAACCCCCTAAAACTCTGACAAGTGCACAAAAAAAATTCTAATATAAAGAACTATTCATGAATTCCGGCGAATTAAACATAGACATTTTAACTTACCACTTCTTTTGGTTCGTGGTTGATTTCCGGCCACATCCATAAATTCACCTATCCCTCGTGCATACTCGTCGTTCAATAAGTTTGACTTCGGATCCTTCATTTCTGCATCCATCCATGATCAAAAATAATTTGAAGAAGACATCTTTTCTAATGAATTGGATGGTATTAATGTTTTGTATTGTGAATAAATGGAGAAGGATATATATATATATATAAGATCTCTGGCGGTCAGAATTCCGTTGGTAATTTCAAAATTCTAACAACTACAACAACGGCTATATTAACGTTCGTAGTTTCCGATGGAATTCTGACGGACTCTGACAGACCCGTCTGAAATCTATCAAAAATTAACGGCTACAACAACATTAACATACAACATTCTTAATATCCGATAGATTTCTGACGGACCTATCAGAGTCCATCAGAATTCCGTCGGAAAATTACGACGGACTAAAATACGTTAGAAAATTTCAACGGATATATTTTCTTGGAATTCCATTAGAAACCTGTCATTCCGCCGTCAAAAATTTTCTGATTGATTATAATCCGTCGGAAAATCCATCTGTTTGCGGCAAGCTTTCTTGTAGTGACAGTAAAGTTTTAGAAAAGAAATATTCAGTATTGGATGGATTAGAAAATTTAGAAAAAAAAACAGAAAGGTAGATGTTTGATTAGTAAAAAAAAATATATTATTGGGAATTTTACTCCACATGTCCCTTTGTTAAAAAAACGTAAGAAAAATACCTTTTTTGATCATCTTCTGTTTTATACCCTTTTTGAGATTAAAAAAAAAAAAAACCTTTTTTCCCTTAATGAAGTAATGTAATTACATACCTTAGCCACAACCTTCATATCATGCCCATCATCAAATCTTGTCCACCCAGTTAGCTTACAAATCTTCTCAATCTTCCTATCCCATATATTGATGACGGAGCCAACCCCAACGGTTGTTCAATCGTGGATAATTTAAAACTTAGGGACAATTTAAAATGTAACCAAGTACGATAGATCACATAAGCTATCATATATGTATGTTAGGTTGTGGACATTTTAAATATTGTCCATCATCAAATCTTGTCCACCCAGTCATCTCATAAATCTTGCCATTCTCCTATCCCATATTTGATGACGGAGCTGACCCTAAAGGTCGTTCAATCGTGGCCAATTTAAATCTTGGAGACAATTTAGAATATAATCAAGTACTTTGGATCGGAGATAAGTTATTATGTATGTATGTTAGATTGTGGACAAATGCTCATGTTTGTGGATGTGGATATTCAATAAGGGTAGAATATAACCAAGTACAATAGATCGTTGATAAGTTACCATGTATGTATATTAGATCGTGGACAAGTTAGATAGAGGACAAGTTAGAACGTAGACAAGTTAACCATTAGGCCGTGGACAATACTCATGCAGTTTTCATTAAGGGCAAAACGTTTTTTTTTATCTTAAAAAAAAGTATGAATCTGAGAATGATCAAAACAGGGTATTTTTCTGAAGTTTTTTTTAAAAAGGGACATGTGGAGTAAAATTCCCTATATTATTTGAATGTGTAACAATAGTTTTCTCTTTTCTTTCATTGACAAGTACTCTTTTGATGACAAAAAACAAATAAAACCAAGTACTAGTCCAGAAGAAGTTGACGTTGACGTGGAAGAAATTGTTTTCCCTTACATAATAAATATAAATATATAACTTAAACAAAAAAAATAGATATTTAATGTCTGGTTTCAAATTAATCGAAAGCAGGAAGGAAAGGGAGAGGAATTGGGTAAATGTATGGTTATGCGTCTTTTGGTTCTCTCCTTCCTCGCAGGTTGAGTTTTCTTGCAAATAAACAAGAACCGTCTTGCATTTACAAGACCCTTAACTTTGACTTTGACTTTTTGTCACTCGTCATAAAGCCATCCTCTATTTCACGCTAATCTATTTATTATATATATCGGATTCGGAGGGATGAAAAACACAGATCGAGGAGAACTATTGATGTCTTACGCCTCTTTCATCTTCCTTTTGCTATTCTCCTTTTTCACTAGCTTCAGAGTTTTTGCTCAAGATCCTACTTATAGATCCCACAGCTGTTCGGGTACAACAACTTTCTCCAAAAACAGTATTTACTTCTTCAATCTTGAAACCGTTTTGTCCTCTCTATCTTCTCGTAACGCCTCTTACTCCACCAGATTTCAGAACACTATCGTCGGGATATATCCCGACAGAGTCAACGGACTTTTTGATTGTCGCGGAGACTTCTCTCCAGAAGTGTGCCGTAACTGCGTCACATTTGCCGTTAAGGACACCTTAGTTCGGTGTCCGAATGAGAGAGATGTCTTGCTCTATTACGAGGAGTGTACGCTCACATACTCTAACTCTATAGTAATTTCTGCTCAAGATTACAGATTCCAGGTCTGTCGGAACACGACAACTTTCTCTAGAAAAAGTACTTACTTCACCAATCTCAAAACCCTTTTGACCTCTCTGTCTTCCACCAACGCCTCCTACTCCACCGGATTCCAGAGCGCCACCGCCGGGCAAGCTCCCAACAAAGTCACCGGACTTTTCCTCTGCCGTGGAGACGTCCCGCCAGAAATTTGCCGTGACTGCGTCAACTTTTCCGTCAACGAAACCTTAACTCGGTGTCCAAATGAGAAAGAGGTCTCGCTCTATTACGAGCACTGTATGCTCACATACTCTAACCTGAATATTCTCTCGACACGTAGGACCTCTGGAGGATATATCCTCTCTAACAAATATAGTATGTCATCTAATCAACGAGACCGGTTCGAAGAATTGGTGTCGTCCACGATGAACCAGGCTGCCTTCGAAGCAGCGAGCAGTGCTAGAAAGTTCTATATGGTAAAGGCCAATTGGACCTCAGCCCAGACTGTGTACGGACTGGTTCAGTGCACTCCTGATCTTACAGAACAAGACTGCTTGAGCTGTCTGCTACGTTCCATCAATCAAATGCCATTTTCCAGAATTGGATCAAGAATTTTTTTGCCGAGTTGTAATTCAAGGTACGAGCTTTACGGGTTCTACAAGCAAACCTCCGATAGATCACCTCGACCGCAGCTGGACTCAGCTCCTCCTCCACCACCACCACCGCCGATTACAATTCCTTCACCAAGACCTGGTATGAACAGTCGCTTTCCTTTGATTACGTGTTTCAGCGCAACTTTTCTTTTGTGACATTCAAAGATTTGCTAAAACAAGGTTTCATTTGCGTGTTTCTGAGAATACAGGAAAAGGCGGAAACTCCTCTGTCATAATCATTGCTCTTGTTGTTCCAATCACTGCCATTTTCCTTCTTTCTGTAGCTGTTTTTAGTGTCCGTGCTAAGAAAAAAAAGACGATTTATGAGACGGAACCACTTCCTGAAGGTAAAAGATTCCTTTTTATTGGTCGAATGAATATTCTGCTGTGTTCTTATCTTAATTCAGCTGTTGAAATTGTTTCTACAGACACGGATGATATTACAACCGCAGGTTCACTTCAGTTTGATTTTAAAGCAATTGAGGCAGCAACGAATAATTTTTTGCCGAGTAACAAGCTTGGTCAAGGTGGTTTCGGCCAAGTTTTCAAGGTATTACCATTGGATAGTCCACGATAAAGTAGTCTAAAGTTTTGAACCTTGGAAACGTTCTAACGTGTATAAAACGTTGTCAAACACCTCACCACCCTCTCCGTTTTGAATCGAAACAAATGACGTAAAGCTTGATGTTGGAATCCAAGAGATTGGTGAGGTGTTTGACACAGTATTGTATTAATTTACATGATTTTTTTGATTTAGAACCACAGTAACCTGATTTGTCTCACGACAATACCATGTAAATCACCTCCCCACAATACTTATTCTTTCCCCTGTTTCCAAATCAAGTCACACACATACTTTGACTATTGAGATGTATGGGATTAAGTGCAAGAACCTTGTACTTGCAAAGACTCTTTCTATAGTCACAATGCCAGCACAAAAAAACTCTTCCTCATTTCCAATAGTACAGAGTAGCGGATCAAAACAAACTCTAGTCCTTAATATCTTCCTTCAAATACTAACTTTACCAAGTGTCGTTACCTCGACTGGAAAAGTACCCTAGCCAAAACTTAGAGGTCACATGATCGAGTGACACTTGGGACGAACTAATATTACATACTGTTGTTTCGGGTCTAGAGGAAGTACGACTTTTGGCTCAGAACCTTCTGGTAATTCAAAAAAAAAAATACTAACTTCTACAGAAATGCATTCGAGTACTTTATCATTTTCATGATTAATCTTACAGCTAATTCCCATACTTCTGATTATTTTAAACATAAATTACTCTTGTAGGGTACATTTCCTAGTGGAGTACAAGTTGCAGTGAAGAGGCTATCGAAAACATCAGAACAAGGTGAAAGAGTTTGAAAATGAAGTTGTTGTTGTGGCAAAGCTTCAGCATAGAAATTTGGTAAGGCTGCTTGGTTTTTGTTTGGAAGGAGATGAGAAGATACTTGTCTACGAGTTTGTGCCCAACAAAAGCCTCGATTACTTTCTTTTTGGTCAGTTAAATTCAATACTTAGCCTACGATAGATTTTTTCATATTGCATGCCACTCTTTTGTTTCTAACATTTGAAATATGCATATGCAGACTCTACGATGCAACATCAGCTAGACTGGACAAGACGGTACACGATCATTGGAGGCATTGCCAGAGGAATTCTTTATCTTCATCAAGATTCACGACTCACAATCATACACCGTGACCTCAAAGCAGGCAACATCCTCTTGGACGCTGATATGAACCCCAAAGTTGCAGATTTTGGAATGGCGAGAAGTTTTGGGATAGACCAAACAGAAGCCAATACAAAAAGAATAGTCGGAACCTAGTAAGTTTTTCTCTTACCATTATTGCCTTTGTACGTAGAATATAATATGCTTTTGGTTATTCACCATGTACGAGAGGATCCCCACTAAGCATGGACTCAACATTTTTAGTATTGTGGCAGTGGTTACATGTCTCCGGAGTATGCGATGTATGGACAATTCTCCATGAAGTCAGATGTGTATAGTTTTGGGGTCCTAGTTCTTGAGATTATAAGCGGCAAGAAGAACAGTAGTCTCTATCAAATGGATGGTAGTGTTGGAAACTTGGTTACATATGTGAGTATAGACCCTTGAAACTTTCACATTTTTTTTTTGCTTTATTTAAAGTGACCAAAGTATAAATTATTAAAATCTTCAATAGACTTGGAGATTATGGACCAACGGGTCACCATTAGAGCTCGTGGATCCGTCCTTCGGAGATAACTATCAAACAAACGAAATTACAAGGTGCATCTATATCGCTTTACTCTGTGTTCAAGAAGAAGCTGATGATCGTCCAACCATGTCAGCCATCGTCCAAATGCTCACCACTAGCTCAATTGCTCTCGCCGTTCCTCGACAACCTGGATTTTTCTTCCGAAGTAGGCATGAACAAGTAGGAGGAGCAGGTCCATCGATGGATTTGTCGACCCTCTGCTCCATCGATGATGCTTCCATTACTCATGTAGCTCCACGTTGAAGAAAAGGCTATTCATAAATCTAAAAGTTGTGATATATATGATTCTAGACTATTATGCATGGACAGTGAACAAATATTCTTCCATGTAAAATCGTTTCCGTTGTTCATTTTCTTTATGTGAGTGGTAAGTATGAAAATAATGTTGTGATTTAACGTTTGGTTTCCCTTAACAAGGATTTAAATCAAGATCGTTAGTGCAGCTAAATTATGAAAATTGTTTTTGAGAGTTTTTTGTTTTGTTTTGTTCCAACAAGGCAACAATGATACAAGAAATAAAACGAGAAGATTAGTCGGAACTATTGAAAAGTCTAATGAAATACAAACAATTATAGGCACGAATAAAACATGCCTTACGTTTCAGGATGAAAGTGATAAATTAATTTCATAATGTGGCATTTTTTCTTTGTTTTCTTTTACCTTTTTCTATCCAGAAAACGGGAAAATTATTTTTGTCAAGCGGGACGTAAATTCGCAAACCTGATTACGGATTGCATACTCTGCATAATTAGGCAATTCTAATTTCATAGTATAAAAGTATGAACCCCTTTTTATCAAAAAAAAGAAAGAAAGTGTGAACCCTTAATTTTACCAATGAGATTCGGGTTTTGTCCTCTAAGGCTTATTAACTACCTGTCATGCAGGGAACAAGACAATTGAGCTTAGTCCTTTAGGTATCTTGGTTGCTTGTCTTTTAAGTTATTTGTTAATTGTAAAGTTTCTTCTCTAACTAAAGACACCCCAAATTAAAAATATAATAATAAATAGTAGGTACACTCCAAATTTCCAGAGTGAATTTTCTATGGTGAGTTAGTCAACCTGAAAGTGACCCTTAAAACACTTTTTCAAACATGGACATAAAACAAGTGACAAGTCTTTGTAGAAAAACAAGAAATAACCAAACAAAACATGCTGAATTTTCCACGAGGATTAACATCCGTGATTGTTGTTTCATCTACCGAACAAGCAAAAGACTTGCTGCTCGATTGACCTGGCTCCAATCTCTGTGCTAATGGGTTCGATCCTTGTAATTGAGCTCCAGGTGGCAGTGGCACAGGCAGTGTAATTGAGCTGGTTGTGAGCATTTGGTGAATCGTAGACATTGTTGGACGATCTGCAGGACTTTCTTGAACACATAACAGCCCAATATGAATGTATCTTATAACTTCATCGCTTTTACAATCGTCTCTGATACCAGGATCTACAAGCTCAGGCAATGCTTTGTTCTCCCAAAGCCTCCAGACCTGTAGAAGTTGTGTGTAATATATAGTATTCAGAACTATGATCATTCTTTAAGAGAACTAAACAAAGTATGGGACTTAAATTTATTTGTTTATATATAATAATTGCTAACATATGTGACTAAGTTGTTAACTAAACCATCCATCTGGTAGAAGCTGCTATTCTTTTTGCCACTAATGATCTCAAGAATTAAAACTCCAAAGCTATAGACATCTGATTTCATCGAGAATTCGAGAATTGGCCATGTGTCACATACTCTGGAGACATGTAACCGCTGCAAAATACATGTTATATTGGAAGCAAAAAAGGGTTCAATGATCGAATTTCATCATGTCCATTTAAGTTGATACTTACAAGGTTCCAACTACTGTTGCTGTATTGGCTACAGTTTGGTCCATTCCAAAGATCCCTTGCCATTCCAAACTCAGCGATTTTTGGGTTCATCTTGGCATCTAAGAGAATGTTACTCGCTTTGAGGTCACGATGTATGATCTTCAGCCGTGAATCTTGATGAAGATATAAAATCCCTCGAGTAATCCCACCGATAATGTAGTTTCGTCTAGTCCAACAGAATTCTCTTCTTAGGGTCTAGATATTTATATACATAATCAGATAAACATAATATTAGCTATGTACAAGAAGAAGAAGCAAAAGACAAAAGTACATTTTGAGTTAAAAAATAACAAACCGAAGAGGAAATAATCGAGGCTTTTGTTAGGAACAAACTCATAGACGAGTAACTTCTCTTCTCCTTCTAGCGAAAACCCAAGAAGTCTAACAAGATTTATGTGCTGAAGTTTGCAACAACAACAACCTCGTTCTTGAACTCTACTTGACCTTGTCCTGATTTTTTTGACAATCTCTTCACCGCAATTTCAGTGCCATTCATGAGCATACCCTTGAAAATATTTACCAAATTAAGCACATTGGATTCTCCACAAATAAAGTAAGTGCGATGGACAAAGAGCGTATATATATATATACCTTGTAAACCTCACCAAATCCACTTTTTCCAAGCTTGTTACGCTCAGAAAAGTTGCTCGTCGCGGCTTCAATTGTCTTTAAATCAAATTGAACAGATTCCGCTTCATTTGAAACCAATATTAAGCTAGTGAAAAAGTTCTGATTCAATTTTAAGGTCTAAAAAACTGAAACCAATTAAAGGTTGAACAAACAAACAAAAAAACTCACTTGGAAGTTCAATATCTTGCTTTTGCTTTCTTCTCTTGAAAAAAACAAGCCTACAACAATCAATATTATTGTAACAACAATACCAATGACTATCGCCGCGATAATTCCTCCTGTGATTCTTCTAGTATCTGCAAAAAAAAAAAAAAAAAAAATAAAAATAACTGTTCAGCAAAAACTTAACTACACGGAAAAAGAAATAACAGAAATAAACAAGAAATTTCTTTGAAATGTTTCCGAGAAGGACTTGCCTTTCGGCGGTGGTGGAGTCGGACCAGTGGGTTAAATTAATTTGATCAAAAGCACCAGAGAAAGGATACAATTCCCACCGGAAAAAGCAGCTTGGACGTGATATAACGCCGCCGAGATGTCCACGGCACCAATTCTCATAGTCAACAACGTTTGTCCGTAAGCAACTGTTACAATCCTTTGAAGAAACGTCCGGGGTGCATTGCATCAACGCCGATATGTTACTAAAATCCGGCGTTGGAGCTACATCGTATGCGTAGTATTTAGACGAGTTGTTTGCACCGGATGAAGAAGAAGTTGTTCCGGCGACCATACCAAACGTTAAATTTCTCCACATGCTATCAAACTTAGTCTGATTCGTTGTGATATTTCCGGTATTGAAAATCGCTGCACGTGGCCCCATGACGAGCAACCCAGTGAAGGGGCAGTTAGAGTAACGAACAAGGCAAAGGGTTTCGTCACCTGACCATAAGAAAGCGTCCGTCTGGTTAGGACAGATCTGTAGTAAACTCTCTGATGTAGTCGTGATACAGTGAGAGCAAACATCAGGTTCAGAACCTGGAGCGCACATCCCCATGGCGTAGACTCGGTCCGGACCAAGCCCGATCGAACCGTCGAAGTAGCTGCCGTAAGGCATGACGTTAGAAGGGAGAGTGGAGACGATGAGACGCCGGTTCTTGTCATAAGGACTATTGTGATTGAAAATCCCAGTAGTTGCGTTACAATTTTGAGCAGAAACAGAAATGGCATTGAAGCTTAAGATGATGATGAAGAAGAAGAAACAGAGGACTGATTCACAACTCTTTTTTCCCATTTTTTTTTTTTTTTTGTGCTTCAGATAATATGCGAGTGGTGTGGTTGGTACCTTGTGGTACTTATCAATGTAATAATAACTTTGAAATTTCTACTTGAATGACAATGCACGTTGATAAGAAACTTACTACTTTGGGTTTTTGTGGGAGACTTAATAGGACTCTGAGTCAATTTTTGATATTACGGTTTTGGGCTTATAAAAATCATTAGCCTAAATTTCAAAGAGCACACACTCGTGATCAATGCATCGTATACACTTAAACAGAAGAAGTAAAAGACATATTCATGAGCATTCGATTGTGGACATGCACATGCTTCGACGATCTGATAATTTTTCTTCAACGCATAGTAACCGTTGTGAATGCATTTAATGACCCATCATAATTAAAAATATAATATGCCAAAGAGAAGATAATTTGGATTGAAATGAAGACAAGAATGAAACTAAAATCGTTTTGTCTCTAGAATTTCTGCACAGCCAAAGTTCCATTTAATACACCTTTAACTAAAATTAATTACCCTAACCTAAAACTCTGACAACTGCACACACACTACAAGAAAACAGCAGAAATCCGTCGGAGATCTGTCAGAATCACTGTTTTCCTACAGATATATTCGTCTGTTATAGAGCGTCAGAAATAAAAATCTATCGAAAATCCGTAGATTTTTCTGATGGATCTCCGACAGACTCCCGGCGGCCGTATTTCCGATGGACATCCGACAGATTCGGAGTTCGGTAATTCCGTCGGATATCCATCGAAAAATAATCCGTTTCCGACAGCTCAAAAACGTCAAAATTCCAACGGATTTCTGACGGAACATGTATATAAATAGAAGAATCCTAACAATAAAATATTCAAAAATTCATTTTGAAAACATCAATTAAAATTAACATAAACAATACAAAATTTCCAAAATAATAAAAAACACATCAAATTTTTTAAAATTTACATATGTATAAATATCTACATATAAAACATTTAAAATTAAGATAAATATATATAATGCTAATATTTAAAGGAAAAACATATCGATATATATCTGTAATTAATGGGGTGAACATCTTTATGAAGAAGATAGGCAAAGGCAAATGAAATGAGCCGCTGTATCACAACATGACAATCATGACTCTTCATCCTAGTAAACTTTTCTTCATCATAATCGATGCAATATCATAGATTAGATGCGTAACCATCAGTGAATTTGACATCATTCTGAATTCAATAAAAAAATGTTTATTTTTATCAGCTTCCAACCGATAGCAAGGAAAGAACATTTACTATTTGGCAAAACTTCAAAAAAATCTCGATCGCAATACAATGGCAAGTCAAATCTAGACTTCATATTGTCTTTTGTTTTCGCTTGGACGTTTAAAATAGTGTTCATGATGTTTTCAAAGAAGTTATTCTCAACGTGCAAAACATCTAAATTATGTCTCAATAAATGGTCATTCCAATAAGACAAATCCCAAAAAATACTCTTCTTGGGCCAATTATGAACTACATTGACACCGGCAACAAGATTATGCCCATTACCCCTACAGTAAGGAGTCCGCTCTGCACCAAAATCTCTTAACTGCTCCAATAAATTAATCTCATCTATCTCATGAAGTAGACCCTCAAAGATTTGCTTATTCTTCGTAAACAATGTCCTAGACTGACTGATATATGATGATTTTAGCCCATATTTACTAATATTTTTTAGTTCTTTTCGTGTCTTTAGAGTCGTTTTTGAGTCATATCAGATCAGAAGGAAGTATTTGAGCGTGGACTGGAGCTGCTGGAGCTTTTGGAGCAAAAAAGAATGGATTCGCAGTAAAAGAGCATAATTTACACATAGCACATGCTTTGGTTTCGGAAGCACATGCTCCGCCGCCAGAAAAAAAATAAGGAATCCGATTTGACATAATTTTTGGCATGAATAAATAGGGCAAGCCGCCTCCAGAAAAGATACGCTAACTTCGACGCTCACTTTCAGATTCTCTCTGATTTTTCTCTCCTATTCCTCTTTGTTCTCCATCGCCTTACTACTCCCTTCATAATCTTTTACTATTGCTTGTACGATCTGGAAAGCATCATCCACTACTATGTTTTGAGAAGAATTCTAAACCTTATTCTATTTTTAATATTATTCATGAATTCCTTTTATTTTATTGTTGTGTTTTATTCTTCTATGTCTGAGTAGTCATTTGGCTAGATTAAGGTTTTCAAAGGTATTTATGAGATGATAAACTGAGCACAAATAGGATCTGAATATATAATGTCTTTGCCAATTGTTGATCTCAATACTGATTAAACTGATCACTTAGTCTATGATTTTAGGTTAACCTTTTCATCAAAAGTGTTTTAGGTTACTAGAACAGACATTGGTGAGCAATCAGTCCCTAGCCAACGACAGTTGATGCTACAGCTGATTGTAAACATATTGAACCTATTCGCTAATGTTTGTTTGCATCTCTAGGTCCAAACGACAGTTTAGGTATTTCGGTTGTTAGATAAAGTTGTCGACACCACGATAGTGGGTCGGTCTTATTTTTATGTTTGAGTTCTGGATCTGTGCTAAATTATATCCTGAATAGTTGCTCAAGTTTCATCTCTGAATCACCGGTAAAATACCTTAGTCTAGTGCCTTGCTTTATTGCTTTTACATTGTTTTAATTATTTGCTACCTGTTACGAAAACCAACCATCAAACTTGCTGTCCTAGCTTTATTTTTAAATCTCTTAAAGTCGTAGGATAACCTTGGTCTTTGTGGATTCGATCCCTTTTATACTACTGCGATTGTCTGTGCACTTGCAATCTTTTATTTGGGTTAAAACATTGTGTATCAAGTTTTTGGCGCCGTTACCGGGGACCAATTGCGTTACCTTTGATTTTTTATTTTAAATTTAGTCTAAGAAACTACTAATTCTTTCTCTTTTTCTTATGTTAGGTGCATGTCCAGTAGAAGAACAAGAAGAAATTTCACCGAGAACTTAATCAATATTTCAAACGAAGAGCTCGCTAGGCTAGAAAGGGAGAACCGACAGCAAAGACTCACTACCAACATGGGCGAACAAGACAACGGAATGGCTGCTCAGTTGCAGATACTTCGGGTCGAGATGGAACAACTGCGGAGAGATAGACAAGAAGTTCAGCAACCACAGCCTGGTACCAGAACCGAGCAGCTATTGTGCCTCCCCCCCATTCAGAGGCAAGACTTCAAAATCAAACCTCAAATGATTTCGTTGGTGAAGCAACACTTTTTCCATGGACTCCCTGCTGAAATACCAATGGATTACATCGAGATGTGCTTAATGAATTTTTGAAGTGCAAGTTGTTTCCATTCTCACTTGCGGACAAGGCATCACGATGGTTGAAGTCACTACCGCCGGAATCATTGAAGACATAGGCTGAATGTAGAGCATCTTTTCTGAATTACTTCTACACTAAGTCAAAGACCGCGTCTTTAAGGAACAAGATATCCTCATTCCAACAGCATTCCAAAAAAGCTTTTTATCAGGCTTGGGAAAGGCTAAAAGAATATCGCAGTGTCCTCCCTGCGGATTCAAGGATGAGCAGATTTTGGGTATTTTCTATGATGGTGTTGAGTGGGATTACAGGAATGCGCTGAATGCGGCTAGTAATGGCGATTTCATGACCAAGACTAAGGAATGTGCCTTTGAGCTAATTGAGAACTTAGCTTCAAGTTCCAACAACAAATCTCCTGATTATGATAGATAAAAAAAAGTCAACAGCATGGAGACACAAAAGATTGATGAGTTGCCGGCAAAGGTGAACCTACTCCTTAGGGGAAACCAAAAATCGGTTCATTTTATGGATGAGAATGGGAGCACACCTATCTCCCAAGATTTTGAAGAAAACGATGATGCTGGTATGCAAGAGGTTAACTATGTGAGTGGACAGGGATATGTGCAGAACTGTGGTTTCAACTCAAACTACACAAACTCAAACTCAAACTCAAAGCCACCCGAACCTCTCTTACCAAAGCACCAACGTCGAGAATCCACAAGATCAGATTTATCCGCAACAAGGAGGAGGTATGAATCAATTCCACAGAACCAAGGGTTTCTGAAATTTTACTCCAGAAACCAACAAGGAAACCGTTCATCCCCATGCAAAACCAGAACAGGTTCCAAGGAAGAACTCAACAAAAACCCCACTTCGCAACCGCTCCACAATCCACTCCTACGCCAGATTATCAAGATGAGCTGAAGATTCTTATGCAGCAACTCATAGTCAATCAGCAGAAGGCTGCAAATGAGATCAATGCCAAGGTTGATCACATGTATAATGATCTGAATGTGAAGTATGAAGTCATCACCGCTCACGTGAAGAAGCTTGACACGCAAGTTGCCCAAACTGCCGAGGCAATTAAGCGACCTAGTGGAACTCTTCCAGGGAAAGGGGAGATGAATCCCAAGAATGAGTATGTCAATGCAGTGGAGCTTAGAAGTGGAAGAGTATTGGCACCGCCAACTAGCCCTAAAACCGTTGGAAAGGATAAGGAGAGTGTTACAGAGCACAAGACCCAAGGGAAAATGCTTACCATAGATGAAGGAACAATGGAGCGTGGCTCACACTCAGGAACACCGGTTGAGACTATTTCAGTTGAATAACGGACCGAAACTACCGAGCACCCAAACTCTTCTTGGGAGCACATGCTCTGATAGGGTGCTCTAGCCAATTCTGCAAAAACTCCTCCAACGAGGGTTTATACGCCTAGGGTTCCCTACCCAGTTCTCCCTAAGAAGACTCGCAAGTATTTGGAAGATGCAAAGTGTAGGGAGATGCTGAAGGATTTGACGGTAAAACTTTCTTTAGTGGATGTCGTGCAGATGTTACCTACTCTGAAGAGGTACATGAAATAACTGGTGGGTGGTGAGGTTGTAGAGGAGGAAAAAGTGATGATGATTTACAAAAGAATGCAGCGCCATACTCCAGAATAAGGTTTTGACAAAAAAAAGGCGATCCTAGGAGGTTTGTGATCTCGATGAAGATCGGACCAACGGCCTTTGCTTGTTTTCTTTGTGACTTGGGCTCGAGCGTTAATCTGATGCTATACTCTGTGATAAAGCGCTTGGGGTTCACAAAGTTCAAACCCACCAAGATCTCGTTAGTATTTGCGGATAGGTCAACCAAGCTACCGATTGGAATAATTGAAGATCTGCATGTGCGAATAGGGGATACACTCATCCCTGCAGACTTTGTTGTTCTGGAATTAGATAAAGAATAAAAGGACCCTCTGATCTTGGGGCGTGCATTCCTATGCACAACACGTGCAATCGTAGACGTCGAGAAAGGGATCGTTGATCTCCGATTAGGAGACATGCTTGTGATTTCGAGATGAACAAGTTTCTCCAAAAACTAATGATAGATGGACAAGCATTCATTGTTCATGACGATTCAGAAATAGCTGGGGAGGTAACTGAAGAAATATTGGCGAAACACCCATTGGAAATAGCCTTGACTAAGGCTGAGAGTGAACACGGTTTTCTGAGTGAGGACAACGAGGGTTTTGCAAAAATGTTGGATTCAAGCCTCAGAGTGGAGAAGATGGTTGCATACATGAGCCTAGAAGGAGAAAAAAAATCGATGGGAAAAGTTAAGGACGGAGCACCTGTTCCAACGCCGGGAGCACATGATCTGAATGATACGATTAACGGTTCTCGGAGCGAGCTGAAAGCTCCAAAAATTGAGTTGAAAGCCCTCTCAGCTGGGCTCAGGTATGCGTTTTTTGGTCCTAACTCTACGTACCCTGTGATAATAAATTCGGATTTGAATAATATTGAGGTTACCTTGCTTTTGTGTGAATTGAGAAAGTACAGGAAAGCTTTAGGGTATTCACTGGACAACATCACTGGTATCTCTCCAGACTTATGCATGCATAGAATACATCTAGAAGATGAATAAATAACTTATGTCAAGCATCAGAGACGGTTAAACCCGAATCTAAAGGATGTCATCAACAAAGAGATAATTAAACTTCTAGAGGCTGTTGTAATCTATGTTATCTCTGACAGCAAATGGGTCAGTCTTGTGCATGTATTACCTAAGAAGGGAGACATCACGGTGGTAGGAAATGATAGGAATGAACTAATACCAAATAAGACAGTAACGGGACATAGGATGCGCATAGATTATCGGAAATTGAATGCTGCAACTCGCAAAGATCATTTTCCGCTTCCTTTTATTGATCAGATGCTTGAACGTTTGGCTAATCATCCTTATTACTGTTTCTTAGATGGTTATTCAGGTTTCTTCCAGATCCTCATTCTTCTGGACGACCAAGAGAAGACAACGTTCACTTGTCCTTATGGCACCTTCGCGTACCGCAGGATGTCGTTCGGTTTGTGTAACACCCCAACAAGTTTCCAACTTTCTTGCCACCAATAATCTCCAGAATTAATACTCCAAAGCTATACACATCAGATTTCGTTGAGAACTGCCCATTTGCCACATACTCGGGTGGCATGTAACTGCTGCAAAATACACCCTATACTAGTAATAGTTTTATCAAAAACAATAAAAGGGCATCGAGTTTCAGATTATATCTAAATGCCAAATTACTTACAATGTCCCAACTACTCTTCCTGTATTTGCTTCGGTTTTATTCTCTGAAATTCCTAGCCATACAAAAATCAGCTATTTTGGATTCATCTCCACATCTAAGAGAATATTGCTGGCTTTGAAGTCACGGTGTATGATTATGTGCCGTGAATCTTGATGAAGATAGAGAATTCCTTGGGTGATCCCCTCATAATGTTGTGTCGTCTTGCCCAATCCAATTGAAACCTCTTTATCGGGTCTGCACATATCATCCATTAGACTATGAGATCAAGAACTGAGGTTTTAGAGAATGTAAGTCTATGTATCATCTGTCTCTTATCGAAAAGGAAATACTCGAGACTTTTGTTGGGAACAAACTCGTAAACTAGTATCTTCTCTTCTCCTTCAACTGAAAACCCGAGAATTCTAACAATATTTCTATGCTGGAGCTTTGCTACAAGAATCATCTCGTTCTTGAACTCTTTTTCACCTTGATCTGATGTTTTCGACAGACTCTTTGCAGCAACTTCTGTTCCATTCGGGAATGTACCCTGCCAATTCGTATGACCTTTACTATCAGAATTAGCACCTAAGTTTATAATACAAAGAAGTAGTTGAGAAAGTTTCAAAACATTATGCCTTGTAAACTGCACCAAATCCACCATGGCCAAGCTTGTTACTCTTCTCAAAATTACTTGTCGCAGCTTTAATTGCTCTAAAATTTAATCGAAGCGAACCTGAAGATGCTGTAATATCATCCACAGCTGCACAACGATACCATACATAATAGTGTAATACTTTAGAGATTCCAAGGGACATGAACATCTCAAACTTGTAGACTAGTATTTTTACCATCATCTAGCGATGCAGTACCATAAGTCTTTCTTGGTCTCCTTGGAACAGAGAAATACCCACCTGAGAAGAAACAGAGAACACAACAACTCAGCAAAGATCGATGTCCACATAAAAATTTTGGAAATGATTTTACACTCAAATCATATTTCAAGAATGTGTCATTCTAGCAAAACCATGAAAAACTCACTTTCAGTTGCAAATGCTTGGTAAGCTTTTCTCCTCCTCGAAACAGCAAATCCAAGAGCAAGCAGTACACCGATCACAACTGTGGAAACAACGGTAATTGCCACAACAGTTTCTGTAGCTATATTTTTATCATCTGCACGAAAGATGGCCACTCAGAGTACAAGCCAGATTGGTTTAAGGCCTAAACTATATTTATTACATGTGAAAACGATTCAAAAACATTTTCACATAATATTTTTTATGAAAATGGAAAATGTATAAGCAAAACATAACAGGAGGTTCTTCTTTTGTTTTGTGTTTGTGTTTGCAATTAAAAAAAATAAACGCCATGACAAACACAAAGAAACAATCGAGACTCAACCTAGAGATGGTGTGAACAAAGTAGACAAATTTCAAATGAAGGGTTCGTACCTTTCTTGGTTTTGTTGGCATTACCATCAGGTAATTCAGGAGGAGTTGGCAACATCACATTACCGAATAGTCCCGAGAATGGATGTAGATCCCATCGCATGAAACAACTGGTCTTAGGCATTACAATGGAGAGACCATTCGAGATGTTGGAAATAGATACATAGACGAGTTGGTGAGGAGAAATATGGTTATTTCTGAAAGAGAGTAGGAATTTGAGATTTAAAACCTGTCATTTGAATGACATGATGAGAGAAGTTTGTTTGTTTAAAGCGAAAGAAGAGAACTTCCTACAAATTGCAGGTATCTGCTCCCAGACATCAAACTCTCAATCTCCTTGTACATCTCAAAAACTTGTCTTTCAATATCCTACTAAATTACATGTTGAGAAAGATATAAACAATCCAAAACTTCGATCTCTTGTGGTTATCTGGCATGATTTATGGGGAGAAAGTTAGAAGATATCAGGTTCAAGCTATGCAAGGTTAGAACTTTTGAGAGTGTTAGATCTGTTTAAAGCCAAGTTTAGAAGAGGGAAGTTACCTTCAGGCATTGGAAATCTCATCCACTTAAGATACTTGAGCTTAAAAGATACTAAGGTATCTCATCTACCTTTTTCTCTAGGAAACCTAACGTTGCTCATCTATCTAAATTTAATGGTAGATAAAAGATCTATATTTGTGCCCAATGTCTTGATGGGGATGCAAGAATTGAGATATCTTGCAATACCAAGGCGTATTCATAAGAAGACAAAGTTGAAATTGAGTGATCTAGTAAACTTGGAGACCTTGATGAATTTCTCAACAATGAAATAGCAGCTTAGAAGATCTTCGTTGTATGGTCAGGTTGAGGACTCTTGTAATGACATTAACTAGTGAGACCACTATAGAATCTCTTTCTGCATCAATAGGTGGACTGAATCACCTAGAAAATCTTGAAATAGTGGATCACGGGTCTAAGAGGAGGATCGATGAGGGGATTTTATTTGATTTCGTTCAGCCCAAGAAGCTGATGTTATGGATATATATCACAAGGCTTCCTAAAGAACAACACTTTCCTTCTCACCTTACCATCTTAGATATTGAGTATTGTGGTTTGGAGGAGGATCCAATGCCGATTCTAGAGAAATTGCTTGAGTTGAAACAACTTAGTTTAAGGTATCGATCTTTCTATGGGAAGAGAATGGTTTGCTCGGGTGGTGGGTTTCTTAATTGCAAAAGCTACTGTTATTTGGACTAGAGGAGTGTGAAGAGTTGATAGTAGAAGAAGGCTCCATGCCACTTCTTCATACTCAGCGTATTCGTAGCTGTCGAGAGTTAAAGCAGCTTCCTGATGGGCTTCAATTCATCTATTCTTTAAAGGATCTGCATGTGGACGAAAAATGGAAGGAGAAATTATCAAAAGGATGAGAAGATTATTACAAAGTCCAACATATCTCTTCTCTTGGCTACTATATGAAATGAAACTAACAAGAATGAGGCTCTAAAAATATGCAATTACATCATTATCATAAACAATTATCATCATCATCATCATCACATCATAACGATCACCATCACCATCACCATCACCATCACCATCACCATCACATCATAACGATCACCATCACCATCACCATCACCATCACCATCACCATCACCATCACCATCACCATCACCATCACCATCACCATCACCATCACCATCACCATCACCATCACCATCACCATCACCATCACCATCACCATCACCATCACCATCACCATCACCATCACCATCACCATCACCATCACCATCATCATCACCATCACCATCACCATCACCATCACCATCACCATC
Organism: Cardamine occulta; assembly: GCA_028015245.1. Classification (NCBI taxonomy): domain Eukaryota; kingdom Viridiplantae; phylum Streptophyta; class Magnoliopsida; order Brassicales; family Brassicaceae; genus Cardamine; species Cardamine occulta. The sequence continues at coordinate 9,979,302 of CM051381.1, forward strand.
ATCATCATCATCACCATCACCATATCATCATCATCATCATCACCATCACCATCATCATCACCATCATCATCATCATCACCATCACCATCATCATCATCATCATCACCATCACCATCATCATCATCACCATAATCATCATCATAATCACCATCACCATCATCATTACCATTACCATCACAATCACCATCACCATCACCATCACCATCACCATCACCATCACCATCACCATCATCATCATATTTTGTTGAAAAGTTACAGAGTCAAATTTTTGGCAAGAAAATGACGGAACGGCTTTTTGGCGGGAAAATTGCGGATTTCTCATTTTACAGGTTTACAGTTTGGTGTGAAAAATCTTGAATCAAGTTTTTGACAGGATAATGATGGAATTATTTTTGGCAGAAAAATTACGGATTTCTCATTTTGATGGAAAGTACGGATTTGCATTTTGTTTAGAAAACTATGGAATCAAGTTTACGGTGGGAAAAGTGTGGATCTGTTTTGGACGAAAAAATTGCAGGTTTTCCATATTGGCGGAAAAACTGTGGATCCGTTTTTTGTGAAAAAACTATGGATTTTTTATTTTTGGCAAAAATTTGTAAATCATGTTTTGAACGGAAAAATTGCGGATATACATTTTGGCAGAAATATTGTGGATCCGTATTTTGGCGGAAAAATTGAGAGATTGTTAAAATTGGTTAAGTTGGTTTGATTCAATTTTCAGAAATTGATGGGTCAAATGGATTAACCATCAACCCATTAAATCCAACTCACTTGATCTATCAACCCATTTAAGCATCAACCCATTAGAGTAAATTTTTTTAACCCATTAGGGTTCATAGGTTGGGTTGCTTTAGATCATACGCATGACTCATGACCCATTTTGACACCCTAAGCAAAGCTCTTGATAACTTATTTTTGTTTTTACTTTTTTTCCTCTTCTATTTGAGCAGGTTTATTTCTCTTTCTGGATACTTTTTGTGTGTTTTAACCGGATTGAATTTTGATGATCAAAAATACTTGAATTCTTGGTCTAACTTTTTGGTTCAGCATCTATAGAGAAAATATTTAGATTTTTAAGATAATTTTTATTTTTCTCTCCAAGAATTGTAAGATAAGTTCTGGAGCCAGAATCTGTTGTTTAGTAAGTGGCTATCTTCGATTAAACTTTTTCTTACAAATGTCGAGAGCTTCTGTGTAGACAAGATATCACTATGTTAAAGATTCTCCATGAAGACAGGTAAAGAATAATAATGAGGTTTCATATTTGAATTGCTCTACCATGTTTAGTCATGTGAGCAGAATGATAAACTACTTGTATTGTGTGAAGCTGATAAGAAAAGCTGGATGCATTGAAAAGAACATTAAGCCTTTCGTAGTACCCATTGTCATGTATATGGCTGCTTTGGTTTTTGATTTAAGTGCAATGTCATGATAAATAACTAAGAACACTAACTGATTCATATTGTTGATGCAAAGGTGTTGATGTTAGTTTGAATCCAAGTTTTTCTTTCATCAAATTCAGGTTTCCTTAAAGATGGAAGCAAGTGAACACTATTTTCGAGAGTGAAGGTTTCATCTAAAGATAAGAAAGAGAAGTCTATGAAAGAAAAAAAGGGTTCAAAAGCAAGTTCTAAAAGTAAAAAATCTATCTGCTCTCTCTCTGTGTTTTAACAGAACCATACAACTGAAGACTAATGCTGTGTGGAGACAAAGTGTGCAAACCTAAAATTGGCAGGCTCCCAAGAGCATTGATAGGAAAATGGACAATGAAAGACAAGACAAAACTCGTGTTAAGGGTTGGTAAATGTCATTGTCTTTAGTGGTCCCTGTTTTTCTCTATAAAGCAGAGGACTTGTGTTCATTGTGAAATGTGCTAGAGTAGAGGCAAAGATATAGTTAGACAAGATGTAATCTTTCAAGTGGTTAAAGTGGATTCTAGGATGGATTTCCCAGAGAGATTTAGGGTCTTTACATTGCAGGCATTAACTCGTTAAAATTTGTGTGTGCTTCCTTTTTTATGCTTTGCATCATTCATTTTCTACCTCTTCATTATCTTCATCATTCACATCACTTTTTGTCTCTACATTCTCTCTGAGTCTTTTTTTTTTTTTTCATTCTTCATGTTTACATCTTAAGCTTAGTGTCCGGAGCTCAAAATGGATGTGTCTTTGAGAGGTTAAATCCTCACAGGCAGGGTCAGCTCAAGAGGAAAGGTTCAAACTACAACCCTTTGACACTTTGAAAGGCACTGACCAAATCATCTACCAACCATTTTGAGAGTTAATCGATTGAAAAGTAACTTATTATGTTAATGACTGTAAGCATTGGCTTGGGCCGCTTGTGTCCAGGGTCGGCTCTGCTCACAGGAGATGTGGAATCTACTTGAGAGTCGACTATGTGGAGAAATAAACCATAGTGCCTGAAAAGGTTATGTACCTGAAAACTCTGGTTCACTCAGAGAGCAATCCAAGAGTGAAAAGTTTAATCTTGATATTAAGTTTTTAGCCATGTATGCACAGTTGAAGAAATATTACAATGTTTTCAAATTATGAAAATAAAGACTAAGTACATTATCTCTCCTAGTCCTTGAGAAGTACACTATCTAAATCCGAGATGGGATGTGACATCCAGTCTCAGGTTTTTCCAGAAAAATACTCAATATTAGTCTCGAAACCCCATTAAATAACTACAAAACTTAAACCGCACTTAATGCATCTCAAATCTCATAAATGAAATAACTAACTTAACTTAACTTAAAATGAAATAAGTCTTTAATAAAAGCCAAATAAAACACTTGAAAACATCCTAATGCACCAGCACGATGTCACGCCCTAAATTTTTCCACCGAGAAGATACGCGTTAAGGGGTGGGTTGGTGAGGTTCCCGGATCCATACTTAGTCATTTCTAAGCTTTCTTTCTTGTAATAAGCTTCTAGGTTTCCCCGGAACCTCCTAGAAGGTCTTAGAACGTGGTAGAAGGTTTTAGAATGTCTTAGAGAGTCATAGAGTGTTGGGAAACGTGGAGAAGGATCTAGAAGATCAATCTCCACCGTTGGATCGAACAAATCCCCACCGTTCGTTTGTGGAGGTGCTTTCTATATAAAGGGGTGGGATCCCTCATTTGTAAATAACCAACCAAGCCTTTGAGCATAATAAGAAATCCTTTCTCTCTCTAAGTTCGTCCACTCTCTCTCTCTAAATACCAAGAGGGTATTCGGGTAGGAGGCTGACTTAGCAACCAGAAAGGGTGGAAAGGTGCTAAGACCGCACGAATTGGTTCAACAGGAATCGGTCAGTGACAAGTGGTATCAGAGCAACGTTCGATCGGAAAGAGGAGAATGGCTAAGAGCAAGGATGGTAACAACACATCAAATATGACCGATGAACGCGGGAGGGAGCCCACGATTGCCCAAGGGGGGCAAAGACGGGATAAGAGCATTTCTCGGGAGGTATTGGGTCGCTCGGTATAGGTGCTTGGTGAGAGGCTCGAACGGGTAGAGCATATCTCAAATGAGTTGGAGAGGCATGTGTTTGGAGAGTTCGAACGTGTCAAGGATAACACAATCGAGACGGATAATCGGATGGCAAAGCTGGAAGAGTCGGTGATGGGAGTTATCTAAGTCTTACGGGAAAGCATCAAGGAGATGCGAACCCACATTCAGGCGATGGAAGAAGACTTGGCGTTGTGCAAGCGAGTGGCTGCCAACGGAGGAGCTGGGATCACCAGAACAAGATCGGCAAGGGTAGAGTACCCGCGGCCATCAAAATTCAACGGTGTGAGGGACGTCAAGGAAGTTGAGAACTTCTTGTGGGAGATGGAACTATACTTCGAGAACCTTGATCTTACGGATGAGTCGGTGAAGATCAAGACGGCAACAAGTTATTTAACGGGCACAGCCATGCTTTGGTGGAGAAGGCGACATGCATAGATCAAAAGAGGAACTACTCGGGTAGATACTTGGGACGAGTTCAAGAGGGACTTGAAGCGGCAATTTTACCCAGAGAATGTGGTGTACCAAGCTCGGAAGAAGTTGAGAGAACTTCGGCAAAGAGGTACGATCCGCGACTATGTCAATGAGTTCACATCTCTTATGTTGCAAATTCCAAGCATGACCGAAGATAACTCGGTGTTCTACTTCATGGACGGATTGCAAAATTAGGCCAAGCAAGAGTTGCAAAGGCGGGACGTCCGTTCGGTGGACGAAGCTATTGCAGCTGCCAAGTCTTTGACCGACTTTACCACCCATGACCAACCCAAGTTCTATGAGAGGCATGATGGGCATTTGGCGAATGGTGGGGAGATGATCGGGGATCACGGCACGTAAGTGCGAGGAGGGATGAATATGGGGCAGATTCAGAAAAAGGAAAACTGCCACACTCAAGGGGATTTGAAGTCGGGAGGAGTATAAAGAACAGAAGAAATCTTTTGCACCAAAAGGCGAGTGTTATATGTGCAAGGGGCCACACCCTGCGAGAGAGTGTCCGAAGCTCAGTTCCTTACATGCGATCACGAGAAGGATGAATCGGGGGAGGACTCGGAGGATGAACCGGCAATGCTGGGATCATTACAACTCCTCAACGCCCTTGCTACTAAGTCCGAGCAAAAGAACACAGGAAGAGAATTGATGTTCGTGGATGCCAAGGTTAATGAGAAGAACACCAAGGCAATGGTGGATACCGGGGCAACGAACAACTTCATTGCCGAGGAAGAGGCAAAAAGGCTCGGCATAACTTGGAAGAAGCGCGAGAAATGGGTGAAGACCGCGAATTCGAAAGCTCAACCAATAGCCGGAATTTCCAAAGGAGTGGATTTCCGGATGGGGGATATGGAAGGGTCGAGCAGATTTCTCGGTAGTCCCGATGGATGACTATAGGGTTATCCTCGGGTTGAACTTCATGAAGGGGATCAGAGCCGTGCCGATACCTGCACTTAACACTCTCGCCATCCTTGAGAAGGAAAACCCATGTATGATCCCAACCATAAGTGTTCCGAGTAAGAAGTTGGGTGAAGTACAAAGAGTCTCGGCGATGCGGATTATGGACCATCCTACCAGACGGGGTAGCAACCAAGGTAGAGCAAGAAACAAACAAGGTAACCACGGAAGAGTCAAGAGCGACAAGGCAGTCACTCCAAGTAGCGGCTCGTGGAGGATCAAGACAAAGATGTGGGAAAAAGAACGGGGAGCGGACAAGAAGATCCATGACGATGAGGGCATCGCCGAAATGGGTGAGGAAAATGTCACGCCCTAAATTTTTCCACCGAGAAGATCCACATTAAGGGGTGGGTTAGTGAGGTTCCCGGATCCATACTTAGTCATTTCTAAGCTTTCTTTCTTGTAATAAGCTTCTAGGTTTCCCCGGAACCTCCTAGAAGGTCTTAGAACGTGGTAGAAGGTTTTAGAATATCTTAGAGAGTCCTAGATATTGGAAAACGTGGAGAAGGATCTAGAAGATCAATCTTCACCGTTGGATCGAACAAATCCCCACCGTCCGTTTGTGGAGGTGCTTCCTATATAAAGGGGTGGGATCCCTTATTTGTAAATAACAAACCAAGCCTTTGAGCATAATAAGAAATCCTTTCTCTCTCTAAGTTCGTCCACTTTCTCTCTCTAAATACCAAGAGGGTATTCGGGTAGGAGGCTGACTTATTAACCAGAAGGGGTGGAAAGGTGCTAAGGCCGCACGAATTGGTTCAAGAGGAATCGGTCCGTGACAACGAGCACTCTTGACTCTGCTCCTAGTCCTCACCTGCATCTGTTAAAAGAAGTATGAGCAATCTGTTTGAAGGTTTACTCAGTGAAAAAGATCCTTCTTGCCCACATGATCTTGTAGTAACAACAAGGATCACACTAGTGGCGGATCCAAGAGAGAGATATAATGGGTGCAAAATAACACTAAGAAGGAATAGAACCTAAGATCTATAGGAGTGAATGGGTGTACTGTTACCATTTTGCCACTATTAATTAGAATGTCAAATGTGAAAAACAAAAATATTTATATTTTAGGGGTGCATGTGCACCCACACCCTTTGAAGTGGATCCACCCTTGGATCACACAATATAAATAAAGTCATAGAACAATCAAACAATCTACCTAATACGCAAATGCCTTTGGAAAAAGGCGTCACACAAATACAAACATCCTCAACACAAGCAACTACTAATCCAGCTGCACCCTGGCGAAGTCCAGGCGTACAACTGGGGCTATGGTTCTACTTTGGGAATGGCTTTACCATACTACACAGAATATACTCTCTTTCCACCCAGGGTATGGGTTATAATCCTATATGCTACCCTACAGCTTCACTCAAACAAACTAACTCTGATATACTCTGCACTAGAGAACGGTCCCTCATATCTGGTAAGAACAATCCGGCCCACCTTGGGTATGGGTTATGATCCCATATGCTATCTCGGAGCTTCACAAACACAAAGATCTACTCTAGGTATGGGCTATAGTCCCTCTTACTACCCCCAAAGATATCTCACAAACTACATATCTACTCTGGGTATGGGCTTTTAGTCCCTCTTACTACCCCCAGAGCTTCTCTATACACACAGTACACAATCTAACAACCTAAATATCATCAAAAATGAACATGCAACATAGAATCTAGGAAAAAATCCATAAAAATATATCAATTATTAACAAAAATACATGATATAATTTTGTCTACCATTATAATATACAAACTATTAAACTGTATCCATTTAACACCCATGAATTTATGAAAAATAATATCTATTAAATTGTTTAATTAAAAAAAAATTTAAATTCGAAAATACATATAAATTCTAAAGAAACTCTAAAAATTTGCAAAAAAAGAAGTCTATTCTTCAATGATTAAAATATTAAAACTGTAAAATTTTGGATTTATAAAAACAAATCGAATAAAGTTCCTAATGTATTTTAAAAATCTTAAAATTATAAAAATATAAAACTATACCAAAGTATCTTGTAATATTATTTTAATGATAGACAATAACAATTCTTCCATAACACATTTATATTCTTACTCTCATTAGGGGGAATTACAGAGATGAGCGTAAAAAAAAAATGATTAAACAAGAAAAAGAGACAATGGATCTCTCTGTCTCAACCCTCTACCAGGTTTGATAATCCCAAAAGGTTGGTCGTTTATAAACACCGAATAAGTCCCTGTTGTAACACACTGCATAACCTGGGATGGATGCCTAAGGCATTCAACAAAGCCTCTAGATAGCCTTAAACATATCTGAATTTAAGGCCATAAACTCCTTTGATATAGCGGGATGACTGTGCCCCCGTGTACGAGCTCATGAGTTACCAAAATGTTGTCTGAAATGAGCTTATCTGCTACAAAGGCTGACTGCTTCGCATTGACGATATCACTCAGGAAAGGTTGCAATCTTCTAACCAAGATCTTTGAAATGATCTTATAAAGAACCAAACAAAAACTTATTAGTCTGAGATTAGTAATTTTTGAAGGATCTTGTGTCTTTGGAAGTACACAAATCTGTGTGTAATCCATTCAAATGAACCAGACCTGAATACCTCGTGTACTTCTCTAGTCCCCTTTAGCCCTATTAAACAGATATATTCGCTTCATCATATAACAAGAACTTGTTATATGATCTTATTTAGAGGCTGTTTTATTTAACAAGAGTATGATGAAATGAATACATCTGTTTCACTTTATTTAAGATTATGATCTTACAGCTGAATTATTACACAAACGTTTTGCTACAGGATTAGTTTTATTACAACACAACAAGCTGTTAAAGAAGCATCATCATCACCACAAAGGCATGGTGAAACAGAAACTTGAACTGTAAAAGCACACACGATCTTAGCCACCTGTTGAAGCTTTCTCGTTCTTCATGATCATATGGAAGGATTTGACTTTATCTTCAGCCACGATTTCTCTAAGAACATCATCCTCAATCTTCTCAGCTTGCCATTGAGACGGATCCTCGACAAATTCTTCACTGAAAATCATACTTGAGACCCACTCTTTCCATGTTGTCCTCCTGTATTTGTCTTCCTCAAGTGTTCCTCTGGACAAAAGCTGGTAAACGTACACCACTTTCTGCTGTCCCGGTCTGAACGCGCGTGCGATTGCTTGCTTGGTTTTAGAAGGATTCCACTCTGAATCAAGCATGATCACTCGTGAAGCAGCGGTTAGACTGATACCTTCTGCACAGGCTGTGATTGAAGCCAGCAGAACACGGGACGGACCTCCAGGTTCTTCAAATTTGTCTATCACTCTGCCTCTTTCAAACAGCTCCAGATCCCCTGTTAAGGTAAGAAGCTCTTGGCCTCTCTTCCACCTGAAAACACTCTCAAACAGCTCAAGAAACAGGCGGATTGGCGCAATGTTGTGGCAAAAGATGAGGATTTTCTCCCTCTTGACCACACGGAACATGAGGTTAAGCACGAATATAACTTTCGATCCTTTCTTTGCATCGTGCTTGACCTTCTCAATCTCGAAAAGCTCCTCAGGGTTGAAGAATTTGGCACAATAGGTAGAGGTTTTGACCAACCAAGGATGGATAGCTGCTAAGGTTATGAGTAACTCAAGCTCGAGTGGATATCCATGGTAATTTGACATTATGTTCTGCAGTTTGTAAAGAGTCTTGTGCTGTATATCTGATGAATTCATCAACAATGTGTAAATCTGCAAACCTGGGAGAACATCACTGCTTCCGCTACCTTCATAGTTATCGATGAAACTGCTGGTCATATTCTTCAACATGTTGAGACCTGCAAGCGTTCATCTCCCCCTTTTGTGTCAATCTTCTTGGCTATAATGTCGAGGAAGAATTTCCGTGCTCGATTTTCGAGCAAGTGAGGCGCCTTTTGCTCAATTTGGGTGGTCTCGAACTTTGGATCCAATTCCCTTAGAACCTCATGAACAAACTTGGGTCTAGCCAAGCATAAAGTGTTGAACTATTCACAGAAGTTGTTCTGAAACAATGTACCTGAAAGCATAATCCTCAAATCAGTATCAACTTTCATCAATGCCTTACGTAATCTTGACTTGGTACTCCTCGGGTTATGTCCTTCATCTAGAACCAGAAGCCCTGGTGACTCTCTCAGTACTTTAGCCATGTAGTTCCTATGAGCAAACTTTGAATCTTCCCTCATCAATGTTAGAAACGATGTGTAGCCCATTACAAGAACACTCGGCTGCGCGTGCCATTTCTGGATTTTGTCTAAAGAGTCAAGAACATGCATAACATCTTGGCTCGGTTTCGGAATACCATTGAACTGAATGGTCTTCTCGTTGGACACACAGTAGGTTCTACGACCATGGATCAAGTGAACCGGGACTGGAATCTCCCATTTGATGAACTCCTTGTACCATGTGTAGAGTGTTGTTTTGGGAGCAAGAACCAAAGGCCTCTTCCTGGGGAATATCTTCAAGTAGCTCGCGAGAAAAGCTATAATGAGAAATGTTTTGCCTGCACCGGGAGAATGAGAAACCACACACCCACCTATCTTTTCTGAGCTCGGATCCATCATCGTGGGAACCACTGATCCAGCTAGGTTCCTCCAGAGAAACTCGAAAGCTTTTTGCTGGTGAAAATGCAGTTTTCTCTTAAGCTGAGGTATTAGAGACCAAACATTTTCATTCTCTTCAGCCGATGGAATATTCGAAGCAGCAGCAACAGGTATAGTGAAATTGCGGCTCTCGATTCCATCTTGGTTCACCTTAGTAGTATTAATGTCATCTTCATCGATCTGCTTAGTCTCTGTGGTCCATTTCTTGTGTTTCGCCTATTGAAAATCATATCCCAAAAAATTAGTAATAAATCATATAAAATAGGTAACAAGATGTTGTCTTTTCAAGAGTTTCACTTACAAAAGGTGCAGAAACATGTTTTATCTCAGTTCCTACATGACCACATAACCTGCAACACATTCCAATGTCTTCGTTCAATTCATAATCATGTTCACAATCACCGGTTGCTTTCTGGAAAGCCTCGTTGTCCGCTCTTGCCTGCAAATATTGAAAAGAGTATAGAAAACGAGTTTAGAGCAAGTTTTCAGGACAATATCAAAAGATTTTGACAAGAATATTACCTCATTGTCATCAAGAATGTAAGAAGAAGCCAAACATAGTTCCATTTCTCTCCATAACATCTCGTTTTCTGATGTCTCTCCCTCATCATCATCATTCTCAGTCGAACTTTCTTCGACTTCCACGGAAGAGCTTGCGGTGTTCTTTAACTCCTCCCATTTCTCAACAACATTGGTTGTTTCTTCCTTGGCTGCAATTGTAGATTCAATTCTACTCATGTAAGAGTCTATCAGCTTGTTATACGCACCTGCACTCAATGTTCTCTTCTTATAAATCTGCGGTTCCTCAGAATTTCCTGAAACAGATCGTATTCTAGAATACGATCCATTTCCTTTTTGAACCAACTTCCCAGTAGGTCCATTCCAACATAGATCAGATTCCATCTCTTCTATTTCTATCTTCTTCTTCTTCCCATATTTCGAAGCTTTACTACGGTACTTATTGATCTCATCCATCAAATGACTGCCAGAGAAGTCACTACCACACAAACTATTTGCATTGAGACCAAACTGTTCCAACGGTATAGGTTCAAAGACAGGAGTGAGGGAATGAACAAAAGCTCGCGATTTCGTCGATTAAATCCCTCTGTTTTCTTCCTCTTCTTCCTCTCTGTTTTGTCTACCAAAACAATCTCTTTGTCTTTATTTTTACTATATCCCTTTGTGCTTCCCTTTCTCCCAAGCAAATGTGATAACGGTAAGTACAAATCGTCATCGGTATCTTTATCATCATCACAATCTTCTTCTCCATCATCTTCATCGTCATCACTTGAAACAGTCCATGTGCTGTACCTATATGGCATCATCCTTACCCATCCATCCTTTGAATCTGGCTGACTCTCAGAGTAAGCGAATCTATCAGGCTGCGCACTTCTTCTTTGATCGACGCAGCTCCATTACCTCCTCTTCAATCTCCTCCTTTACATCAGTATCTTCATGAGTATCTTCAGCTGGATTAAACGAAACCACCTTGGACATGAAAACACCGTCTTCCACCGTCATATTCATTGCACTTAAAGTACTACTAGAGCCTCCGCAATCATCATCATTCACAATCTGAAAATCCATTTTCTCATGAACTGTTCTGATATGAAACGGAATTCTTTTCATAACTGATGTAACAAGAAGCCATGTAAGATCAGGCAAGAACTTGCCAAGAGTTAGCCTTGTCTTCACAAGTGAAGTACAGTCCTCGGAGTATCTCCATCTGTAATACCGGTCCAAGCTTTGTTGCTTGAAAAACTTCTGAAGAATGGAGATTTGATTGAGTCCCACGACTACTGAAGCTCTATTCATTCTATGCTTCTCTGAACCGATGCATCCTTGGTCTATATAAATACTGACATGGAACTTACACAAGCATTCTGATTCATGAGGTTTTCTCTCTATAGATAATATCTTTGCATCGACCCAAACCTACACCACACACAGAGCTGTATCAAAACAATGAAAATGCGCATAGAATCGTAGTGGGATGATTCGAATCTTTCAACCACTGACCATCATGAATTGGTTAAAGATTCTCATTTCTTATTCACATATGCTTGAGGCTAAAGGAAGTAAATATTACCGGCTCTGGAGTCTCTTCATCCAAACCAATATCTTTCTGATAGAGAATGCAAACATCGAGACCAGGTCTTAAAAAAGAGGTACAGTCGAACAAAGTCGCTTTTCTTGATCTAAGACGAAGCCTCTGAAAAGGTCTTATATCATCCATCACCAGTCCGTTCTCTAAGAGACACATCGTCATCATCCCATTCTCAATCCTTAAGTACTCTACCGCCTTCCATGTCCCTGAGCAGAACACCTCAAAAGCTGCCACAACAGACCAATTAATCATGGAATACTAATTCATATAATGCAGAACATTTTAGAAACAGATATCTTTTAAACCACTTACGACATGGATTAAATGGATGGTTCAACTCATAGTAATGCTTTCTCTTCATTTTTTTTTCCCTCCTGCAAGATCACTTCTTGAACCGCATATGATCTCCTGCAATGACACAATAATAGTTCAGCCAAAACTGTGATGTAAGTTCTTTTTCGGTGTCATTTCATATGGTATGAACACCACAATAATATAGCCAAACTATGAAAATCAGATGCATATCGTTTTTTATATTCAATATAAGTATACCAGATGCAGCCCAAGCTAAGGTATCGTTCTAAATGTCCCCCAAAAAATAGTTTCAAACCTATATCACGCTGAAATAGAGTTTGAAACCTGAAAACCCAGACTTTGGTTTTAGTTTGTTTACTATTTTGAAATGATATCTTAACCACCTAAAATCAATATTAAACCGAATTAAAACCCGATTACAACTAATAAACCAATTTTCCTTTCGACCAAAAAGAAAAAGGAAAAAAATAATATTCATCGTCTTCTTCACACTTCTCCATCGATATTTCTTTTCTTTTTCTACACAGCAGTTCCAATTGGATTCAAAGGTTAGTTCAGATTCAACATCCCAATTATTCATCTTGCAACTGAGAGATCTAAGATGCAACATCAACATTTACTTATATAAAACCAGAATTTTCCAAATTTCCAGATTATTAAAAACAAAATTCAGCCTAATTCTTTTACTGTGATTAAATAGATCGAACACAAACTAAGAAGCAAGAGACTAATCATCGCAGAAACTGAGATCATTTGACGCACATAGAATTAGAGAAATAGAGAATTACCAGTATGTTTTTGACGAAGATTGAGAGCCATTGAAGCTTGAACTCTAGTGGATTGGAGAAAAACAAAAAAAACTTGTCAATTCTGAGCTATTCCTCTCTGTATCGTCTTATCTCCAAAACTCAGAACGAAATTAGGTTATCAAATTCTAAACTCGCTCTAGAGAAACTTCAAACGCAAAATCACCTAGAAAATGGAGACGATAACTGACGCTTCAAACACTTCAGTTCTTCGATTCTTCAGCCTTTTTAGTTCCTCAGTTCTTCTTCTTCTTCGCAAAAGCTTTTAAAATCAAAATAGCTAAGCTTCAATTAGAAGAGATGACGAATGAGAATCTATACTACTTTTTTGTTCAAACTAGAATCTATATACTACCTATATAGATTCTCAAAATGTCCACCTCAGCTTTTCTAAAATTCTCTTTCTCGTGTCACCTGACATAGACTTAAAACTCAGTACAGTCATCTCCACATAAATCTATTTCTCTCAAGTGTTTTAATGGTGTGATTACAAGAAGGGGAAAAATTAAGAGAATGGTTAAAATATGATAATTATCGAAAAAGTAGGGGACAATTCAATATTACACTCACTCTTGCGAAATAGCCTTAAATTCATTAATTTATAATTTAATAGCCTTTTTGCGAAATAACTTCAAACACTAATTAGGGTTTAAATTCATTAATTTATAATTTAATAGCCTTCTTGCAAAATAAATTCAGTTAAATCACATGTTTGTGTTCTCCATTCCATATGGGTATAGGGTATAGTATCATTTTTGTAGTTTTTTTACATAATAAATATTGTAAAATCATATATTTGAGTTCCTCATTTCATATGGGAGGGTATAATATCATTCTTTTGTAACATTGTTACAAAATAAATAATATAAAATTATTTGTTTAGATTCTCTAATAAGTATTTGGATATAAATTTCTTCTTTAATAACTTAGTTCTAGAATAAAAACTGTAAAATCATATGTTTTCGATTTTCACATACACAACACATACTTTTTCTCTAATTGACCATTGTTAAAATTGTTTATATTTTGTTTTCTATTTTTGTTTATCATGGTAGACTTCACTTTTTCCATGTTATGTTTTATCCACAGTAAAATTATGTTTTCGTGTACCAAATCATGTTTTGGTATATACAAACATTTTCATTCAGCACAATAAGAGTAAATTCGTCCAAATTTGGTCATTGTAGCTACACTATTCACATGTAATGGTTACTGCATATACGGTGATGGTAAAAACACAAGAGGTAGTGGTGTTTATGGAGATGATGGTGGTTATGGATGTGTATGTGGTGGTTATGGAGGTGATGGTGATGGACACAAATGACATAGCGAATATCAGATCTGGTGGAGGTATATAAAGTGGTTACGAAGGAGGTGATGGTGAAGAAGAACCAAGAAGCAAGAGATTCAACGGCGAAAATCAGAAATTTATAGTTATTCTAATAAATGACATGAACCAAAACAAAATAACCCGATATTCGAAAATATTGTTTGGAATTTGGAAAAATCTTATGTATTGTTATAAAATAACATGCTGCAAGAAAAAAATAGTGTTGATAAATTAAAAAAATAGATGCTATCTGGAGAAGGATACATGTTGACAAAAATAGAGAAAAAAAGTATTTATGACGATTTAAAAAAGAGAACATGAATTATGTATAAAAATGATGTTTGATTGTAAATATAGAATGTTTAAAAGAAAAATACACGGCTAACATAACAATCACATGATATAAGGAGCAATATTTTGCCATTAACAAATTAGAGATCAACGGATGGAGGATGTGATGCCGTTGTAGTTGAGACCAGATCTAGGGATAGACAGCATGGGATCGGTAACAAAAATCTGACAAGGGGAAAGATATAGAGATAGGTCATCTAATTAGGCAAGATGGAGAGACATAGCTAGTCATAATTCGATGGTTGTGGAGGTTAATTGAAAAATAGGAGGGAAGGAGAGAGATAGAAGAAAGAAATATATGGACCATTAGTTAGTGTGTTTGAACATTTCTAAAAAAAATTATAAAAGAAAAGGAATCAAAGGATCAACCTATTTACCTCTACTAAAAAAGTATTTTATAATTTTAACGGCTGCTAAAATAGATAATATTTTTAAAGGCTCCAAGCTCATGCTTAGCCTTCTTAACACAAAGAGTCGACTCTCGTTAACGATGATGTTGATGTGCAAGCTCACCCTTTGCATAAGGCAAGTAAAGCTTATGCTTTAGGCCATACATTATAAACTAAAAATGAGGAAATATTCAAGAATTTGATAATAGTCTAGTAGCATAACCACCACATATGACCTCCTAACTCTCATTGTTTTGATTCCATTCATTTCATTTAACGTTAAATTTTATTCTTCTTTCTCCAAATTCATCTTATTTACTGATTTTTCTTATAGTTTTACTTTCTCTTCTTTTTCTGATCCACTCTTTTGTTTATAAATTTTCAAATAAATATATTTAATTTAAAACTAGAAATAGTAATAAAAACATAAACCAATAATGTTGTCAAAAAAAGTTCAAACTAATAATAAAACAAGTAAAAATATACAATAATGATATATGTACTCGATCTAGTTTAAAATTTGTTTCTTACAAAAAGTTATGTAATTTTATGATAGTATACAAACATGAATAAAACAAATATAAATGTGGTAAACATTTAAAAATATAGAACAATATTTCAAAAAGTTTCTTAAGGTCTCAAAAGTTAAGACCGGCCATGTTAATGTGTTAGTTAGACATATGTGTTTTCAATTTCTTAGGCAAAGAAAAAAAAAACAGTTTCCAAGTGTTTGTAATCAGTTTTATCTCAATTAAAAGACTTTTTTTTTTGACAAAACAAAAGTAAAATAAGTTAATAATATCCCGCGCGTCCCAGTCTGAAATTGGCGCCCAAATCGAGTGTAAGACAGAAATATCACAAATGGCCAAATCAGATCTACGAAACTTCAAAATAAACCCTAGAACCAACCAGAAAATCAACATCGCCGATGAAATCACGATCCCTCAAGCTCCGGGAAGCTCATAAAGTCGGCGTTAACGCCGCCTCCTTCTGCTCTATCCTCTGGGACCACAAAGCCGAACATTTCGTCACTTCGTCTTCATCAGATCCTTCAATCTCCGTCCACGATGGACTTTCTCCTTCAACTTTACCCCCAACGATTCTTCGCCATCATCAAGACGGCGTCACCGCCTTAGCTCTTAGCCACGACTCATCTTTCCTCGCCTCTGGATCTATCGATCACTGTGTGAAACTCTACAATTTCCCAAGTATTACTCAAACCACTTCTTTCCTATTCTCAGTTACATTTCAATTCATGTTGATACGTTTTTCTTGGTATACAATTTTTTGCCGATCAAAAATCTAATGCTTAGCGACATTTGATTTTGCGTTAGGTGGGGAATTTCAGACGAATATAACTAGATTTACGCTACCGATTCGAGTGCTTGCGTTTAATGGCTCAGGGAGTTTATTAGCAGCTGCTGGAGATGATGAAGGAATCAAACTTATCAACACATTTGATGGTTCAATTGTTAGAGTTTTAAAAGGGCATAAAGGACCTGTGACAGGTTTAGATTTTCATCCTAATGGTGAGCTCTTAGCTTCACTTGATTCAACTGGAACTGTGTTATGCTGGGAACTGCAAAACGGAATTGTTTCGTATACTCTTAAGGACGTTGCGCCGGATACGGGTTTCAACACTTTCATTGTGAATATTCTTAGATGGAGTCCGGATGGAAGAACACTCGCTGTACCTGGTTTGAGAAATGATGTGGTTATGTATGATAGGTTCACTGGGGAGAAGCTTTTTGCTTTAAGAGGTGATCATCTTGAGAGTATATGTTATTTAACGTGGGCGCCTAATGGGAAGTATATAGCTACATCTGGTTTGGATAAACAAGTGCTTCTTTGGGATGTTGAGAAGAAGCAAGACATAGATAGGCAAAAATTCGAGGAGAGAATATGTTGTATGGCTTGGAAACCAAATGGTAATGCTTTGTCGGTTATTGATGTCAAGGGAAAATACGGAATTTGGGAATCTTTGGTTCCATCATCAATGATATCTCCTACAGTTGGTATTCCAGATATACAACCAAAGAAGAGGAATGAGATTCTTGATTTTGATGAGGAAATTGAGGAAGAACTTTATGGCGCATCTGAAAGTTTAAATGATGCTTTGGTAGATAGTGATGATGGAGAATCTTATCATACTAGCAGGAAGAGATTGAGGAAGAAAACTTTTATTGATGATGATGGTGATGCATATGAAGAACTTAATGATGGGAGTAGCTTACCTTTGGCATCTGAATATAGGAAAAAACCACATCGTGCACATAAAGAGAAGCATGGTGCGGGAAGTGGGGCTTTTAAAAGCATTGTAGCAACAATCAGGTACAAAATGCAAAGTCCCTTTCAACCTGGTGCAACACCAATGGAACCAGGAAAACGAACATTCTTGTGTTATAATATGTTGGGATGCATAACTACAATTGAACATGAGGGGAACTCTCGTATTGAGGTACTGCAGGCTTATATTTCTTATGCTTCTAAGACTACTTCGTCCTTTTAGAGGGTTTTCAGAAAGAAAGAGTCAAACACTTGTTCCTTTTGTGTAATGTTCGGTATTTGTTTTATTTGTCACTCTAAATGCAGACTGATTTTCATGATACTGGAAGAGGTCCACGAGTTTCATCAATGATTGACATCTATGGCTTCACTATGGCATCAATAAATGCAAGTGGTTGTGTCTTTGCAAATCCCTGCAAGGGAGAAAAAAACATGAGTGTTCTGATGTATCGACCATTTAGAAGCTGGGCCAGTAATAGTGAGGTTAGAGGATCATTACACACATAACAGTCATCAGAAACTACTGACCAAGATAGGAAAATAAAGACTTGCTTATTTTTTTGTTTTATACATCTAGTGGACAATGAGGTTTGAAGGTGAAGAGGTGAAGGTTGTCGCTAATGGGTCTGGTTGGGTTGCTGCAGTTACAAGCCTGAATTTGCTTCGCATATTCAGCGAGGGAGGTTTACAGGTTTGTTTTTCTACATTTTCTGTTTTATCATTTGTCATAATTTTTGCAAGGTGATAGGCTACACACAGCTAATTGATTATAATTTACTATAAAGTCTTGTATTGGTTTTTCTATGCTGAACTTGCTGTTTTTTACCTTGTGCCTCTGTTTGTCACTTATTGGAGTATTATCAGAGGAAAAGGTTTTGTTGCCACTAGTTTAACAGATGTATTTGTTTCTTTCTATAGTAACTATGAGAATCTGCATCTCTCGTAAAATACTGAACTAACATAAACAGAACGCTAGTGAAACACAGAATTTAAAGGCACGTAGGAATATTTAGTAATACTCAAGTGTATTTTGACAATTTTCAAGATATCAACCAATATGTGTTGAAAACTATGTAATATCACTGAAATGGTCTGTAATTGATATATGTTGCTTATTTGATCTGATAAGTTATGGTCACTTCTTGCAGAAACATATTATTTCCCTTGATGGCCCTGTAGTAACTGCAATAGGATGCAAGAATCAACTTGCTGTGGTAACTCATGTTTCAAACTGCCTTCCTTCAAATGAACAGGTAAGATTCCTTTCCCACTGGTTTCTCCTCATGGATCAACTTTGGAGGCACTCGGCACCATAGTGTGAAAGGACGTTGTCATTCATGTATTATACCCATATAAAGCTTCTTAAGCTCTATCTTATGGCTCCAGTGAGGAAAAGTGATTCATACACTGGGAGAATGATGCATTTAATTCTCATGGACTAACAGTAAGCAGTGATCTACATCCTGAAACAAGTGAAAAATCTAATATATATGTTTATCTTATTTGGGATCTAACATCTTGGTTATAGCTATGGTTCCACTGTACAAAACTTTGATTTCTAAAAACTCTTATCATAAACTAAACTACTGTAGAGACTGGATAACCCCTCCAAAATTGAACAAAATTCAATGTTGTTTCCATATTTACGGAATTTTTTGATGAAAGTTTCATTAAAGTATTATGGTATCATCCTGTCATGTAACATACATCAAGACTATGTCATCTATTTTCATATGACAACAAACACACGGTCAGGTTATTATGTAATAGATTTTGCTATTTGCAATGCATTCTCACTTCATTCTCATTTCAAATATGCAGGTGATGGAATTTAGACTCTTCAACATACCCAGAATGACTCAGGAGTTGAAAGGCCGTGTTGCCTTAACCCCAGGGTCACGTTTAACATGGTTAGGATTCAGTGAAGAAGGTTCGTTGAGCTCATACGATTCTGAGGTGTGCTTCCTTGCATTCTGGCCGACTCATTTTGCTATATTGTATTGGTACTCGTTGTATACCATATGCATTACAACAAAAAGTTTCTTGCAGGGTGTATTGAGGGTTTTTACAAGCCAATATGGTGGCTCGTGGATCCCAGTCTTCAGGTTTCTTGCCATTGCTGTCAACTATTTCATAGAAGTTTCCTTGTGCATGTTTACTTAGGTTGCTTTTGTTTACCGGATTCATCTTCATTTTCAGTACCAGTAAAGAAAAGAAACGAGAAGAAAACTACTGGGTAGTTGGCTTGAACACAACCACTTTGTACTGTATAGCTTGTAAACACCCAGAGATTTTCCCACAGGTAATATATTATCGCGCTCGATACAAAGGTGTTTACTATATCCATAAAAGATACGCTCTGTCGCCATTATTCATCCTGCCATTTCATTTTCAGGTGACACCAAAACCAATCCTTACCATTCTAGACCTTGCTCTCCCCCTTGCATCCTCAGATTTAGGAGCAGCATCTCTAGAAAATGAGTTAATGCTGAAACAGCTACGTTTATACGAGGTTTTTTTCTCTCCTTGTTACACCATTTTAATTGTCTGTTATCTCTTCTTTTCCGTTCAAGTTTTATTAAGCAGTGTGATCTGTATCTCCAAAGTTCTTAGCTACCAAAGTGTGTGTGAAACAGTCAAATTTTGTTTCGGGATAAAGCAACAGAGACGAATATACAAACTATAGACATTCTCATAATGAAATCTGCTGAAGTTAATAACAAATATTGATATATTTTACCAATTCCAATATAATATTTTCCTCCTAATCTCAGACTCAACGAATAGTGGACGATATGGCTTTGGCCGGGGTAGACACTACAGCGCTTGAAGATGAAGCTTTTGACATGGAAGTTTCTCAAGATAAATGCATATTAAGGCTCATTAGCTCGTGTTGTAGTAGTAAGTCAAGTATTTAAGTGTGTGTATACTCAGATTCTAAGAACATTGTTTTCCAGAGTCTTACAACAAGATTCTTTACTCTCTTTCAGGTGACAGTTTCGTAAGGGCCAGTGAACTTATGAAGCTTTTAACTCTAGAAAAATCAATGAGAGCAGCAATAACACTTGTTACCAAACTGAAGCTTCCATTTTTGGCAGAAAAATTCAGCAGCATACTCGAGGTACTCTTCTATAAGAACTCTCATTTCTTATATATTACACAAAAGCGTATAATTGCTTTTTTCATAATGCTAACTTCTGGTTCTTCACTAACAGGAAAGGTTGCTTAAGGAAGCTAACGAGGCGATAACTAAGCCTTTGCAGAATCTAAGCGGAGTAGTAGCTACAAGAGTTGAATCCAAGGTTCAGAATCCTCCAGCTTCGATTCAGACAAGTGCAAACACAGAGGCGTTTCTGAAATCTTCTGCGACTAAGCTGTCTGCTACTACACTTGCAAAGAAAGCAAAAGTTTCAGAAGGTCTTAAGCTTGGAAAAGAACAAACAAAGAAAGACGAAATTGAAGATGCGACGAAAAAAGAGATCAAGAAATTGAATTTGATAAAGAATCCAGTGAACAATGTTAACAAGGAAGGCAAGGGACTGAGAAAGGAAGAGAATCAAGAAGAAGCTCGACGATCTTCGAACCCGTTCCTGAAATCAACTGTTTAATGATCTTATTTAGAGGCTGTTTTATTTAACAAGAGTATATGATGAAATGAATACATCTATTTCACTTTATTTAAGATTATGATCTAACAGCTTAATTATTACACAAATTTTTTGATACAGGAATAGTTTTATTACAACACAACAAGCTGTTAAAGAATCATCATCATCACCATCAAAGGCATGGTGAAACAGAAACTTGAACTGTAAAAGCACACACGATCCTAGCCACCTGTTGAAGCTTTCTCGTTCTTCATGATCATATGGAAGGATTTGACTTTGTCTTCAGCTACGATTTCTCTAAGAACATCATCCTCAATCTTCTCAGCTTGCCATTGAGACGGATCCTTGACAAATTCTTCACTGAAAATCATACTTGAGACCCACTCTTTCCATGTTTTCCTCTTGTATTTGTCTTCCTCAAGTGTTCCTCTGGACAAGAGCTGGTACACGTACACCACTTTCTGCTGTCCTTGTCTGAACGCGCGTGCGATTGCTTGCTTGGTTTTAGAAGGATTCCACTCCGAATCAAGCATGATCACTCGTGAAGTAGCAGTTAGACTGATGCCTTCTGCACAGGCTGTGATTGAAGCTAGCAGAACGCAGGACGGACGTCCAGGTTCTTCAAATTGGTCTATCACTCTGCCTCTATCAAACAGCTCGAGATCCCCTGTTAAGGTCAGAATCTCTTGGCCTCGCTTCCACCTGAAAATACTCTCAAACAGCTCAAGAAACAGATGAATCGGCGCAAGGGTGTGGCAAAATATGAGGATTTTCTCCCTCTTGACTACCCGGAACACGAGGTTAAGCACAAACATAACTTTGGATCCTTTCTTAGCATCATGCTTGAGCTTCTCAATCTCAAAAAGCTCCTCAGGGTTGAAGAATTTGGCGCAACAGGTAGAGGTTTTGACCAACCAAGGATGGATAGCTGCTAAGGTTATGAGTAGCTCGAGCTCGAGTGGATATCCATGGTAATTTGACATTATGTTCTGCAGTTTGTAAAGAGTCTTGTGCTGTATATCTGTTGAGTTCATCAACAATGTGTAGATCTGCAAACCTGGGAGAACATCACCACTTCCGCTACCTTCATAGTTATCGATGAAACTGCTGGTTATATTCTTCAACATGTTGAGACCCTGCAAGCGTTCATCTCCCTCTTCTGTGTCAATCTTCTTGGCTATTATGTCGAGGAAGAATTTCCTCGCTCTATTTTCAAGCAAGTGAGATGCTTTTGGCTCAATTTGGGTGGTCTCAAACTTCCGGTCCAATTCCATTAGAACCTCATGAACAAACTTGGGTCTAGCCAAGCACAAAGTGTTGAAGTACTCACAGAAGTTGTTCTGAAACAATGTACCTGAAAGCATAATCCTCAAGTCGGTATCAACTTTCATCAACGCCTTACGTAATCTACACTTGGTACTCCTCGGGTTATGTCCTTCATCTAGAACCAGAAGCCCTGGTGACTCTCTCAGTACTTTAGCCATGTAGTTCCTATGTGCAAACTTTGAATCTTCCCTCATCAATGTTTGAAACGATGTGTAGCCCATTGCAAGAACACTCGGATGTGCGTGCCATTTCTGGATTTTGTCTAAAGAGTCAAGAACATGCATAACATCTTGGCTCGGTTTCGGAATTCCGTTGAACAGAATGGTCTTCTCGTTGGACTCACAGTAGGTTTTACGACCATGGATCAAGTGAACCGGGACCGGAATCTCCCATTTGATGAACTCCGTGTACCATGTGTAGAGTGCTGTTTTGGGAGCAAGAACCAAAGGCCTCTTCCCGGGAAATATCTTCAAGTAGCTCGCGAGAAAAGCTATAATGAGAAATGTTTTGCCTGCACCGGGAGAATGAGAAACCACACACCCACCTATCTTTTCTGAGTTCAGATCCATCATCGCGGGAACCACTGATCCAGCTAGGTTCCTCCAGAGAAACTCAAAAGCTTTTTGCTGGTGAAAATGCAGTTTTCTCTTAAGCTGAGGTATTAGAGACCAAACATTTTCATTCTCTTCGGCCGATGGAATATTCGAAGCAGCAGCAACAGGTACAGTGAAATTGCGGCTTTCGATTCCATCTTGATTCACCTTAGTAGTATTAATGTCATCTTCATCGATCTGCTTAGTCTCTGTGGTCCATTTCTTGTGTTGCAGCTATTGAAAATCATATCCCAAAACATTAGTAATAAATCATATAAAATAGGTAACAAGATGTTGTCTTTTCAAAAGTTTCACTTACAAAAGGTGCAGAAACATATTTTATCTCAGTTCCTACATGACCACATAACCGGCAACACATTCCAATTTCTTCTTCAATTCATAATCATGTTCACAATCACCGGTTGCTTTCTGGAACGCCTCGTTGTCCATTCTCGCCTGCAAATATTGAAAACAGTATAGAGAACGAGTTTAATGCAAGTTTTCAGGACAATATCAAAAGATTTTGACAAGAATGTTACCTCATTGTCATCAAGAATGTAAGAAGAAGCCAAACATAGCTCCATTTCTCCCCATAACATCTCGTTATCTGATGTCTCGCCCTCATCATCATCGTCATCATCCTCAGTCAAACTTTCTTTGGCTTCAAAGGAGAGCTAGTGGTGTTCTCAACAACATTGATTGTTTCTTCCTTGGCTGCAATTGTGGATTCAATTCTACTCATGTAAGAGTCTATCAGCTTGTTATATGCACCTGCACTCAGTGTTCTCTTCTTATAAATCTGCGGTTCCTCAAAATTTCCGGAAATAGAAGATCGTATACGAGAATACGATCCATTTCCTTTCTGAACTAACTTCCCAGTAGGTCCATTCCAACATAGATCAGATTCCATCTCTTCCATTTCCATCTTCTTCTTCTTCCCATATTTCGATGCTTTACTATGGTACTTATTGATCTCATCCATCAAAAGACCGTCAGAGAAACGAGATGCATTCAGACCAAACTGTTCCAACGGTATAGGTTCGAAGACGGGAGTGAAGGGAATATCCAAAAGCTCGCGATTTCGTCGACTAAATCCCTCTGTTTTCTTCCTCTTCTTCCTCTCTGTTTTGTCTACCAAAATCTCTGTGTCCATATTTTTACTGTATCCCTTTGTGCTTCCCTTTTTCCCAAGCAAATGTGATAAATCGTCATCGGTATCTCTATCATCATCACAATCTTCTTTGCGATCATCTTCATCGTCATCACTTGATACAGTCCATGTGCTGTACCTATATGGCATCTTCCTTACCCATCCATCGTCAGAGTAAGCGAATCTATCAGGCTGCGCACTTCTTCTCTTTGATCGACGCAGCTCCACTACCTCCTCTTCAATTCCCTCCTTTACATGAGTATCTTCAGCTGGATTAAACGCAACCACCTTGGACATGAAAACACCGTCTTCCACCGTCAAATTCATTGCACTTAAAGAACTACTAGAGCCTCCGCAATCATCATCATTCACAATCTGAAAAACCATCTTCTCATGAACTGTTCTGATATGAATCGCAATTCTTTTCATAACTGATGTAACAAGCAGCCATGTAAGATCAGGCAAGAACTTGCCAAGAGTTAGCCTTGTCTTGACAAGCGAAGTACAGTCTTCGGAGTATCTCGATCTGTAATACTGGTCCAAGCTTTGTTGCTTGAAAAACTTCTGAAGAATGGAGATTTGATTGAGTCCCACGACTACTGAAGCTCTATTCATTCTATGCTTCTTTGAACTGATGCATCCTTGGTCTTTATAAACACTGACATGGAACTTACACAAGCATTCTGTGTCATGAGACTTCCTCTCTATAAATAATATCTTTGCATCCACCCAAACCTACACAAAACATAGAGATGTCTCAAAACAACGAAAACGCGCATAGTCGGATGATTCGAATCTTTCTACGACTCGACCATCATGAATTGGTTAAAGATTCTCATTTCTTGATTTTCTTGAGACTAAAGGAAGTGAATATTACCGGCTCTGAAGTCTCTTCATCAGAACTAACATCTTTCTGATAGAAAACGCAAACATCGAGTCCGGTTCTTAGAAAAGAAGTACAGTCAAACAAAGTCGCCTTTCTTGATGTAAGACGAAGCCTCTGAAAAGGTCTTATATCATCCAACACTTTTCCGTTCTCCAAGAGATGCATCGTCATCATCCCATTCTCAATCCTTAAGTACTCTACAGCCTTCCATGTCCCCGAGCAGAACACCTCAAAAGCTGCCACAATAGACCAATTAGTCATGGTGAGTACTAATTCATATAATGAAGAACATTGTAGAAACAGAGATCAAGATCCGCGGATATTCATATAAAGCATTATCCGGATCCGGATCCATCAAGATCCGCGGATATTCAGATCTGGATCAGGACACTTCGGATATATTTTTTTTGGATCGGATCGGAGCGAATCTTGGATCAGATTTCGGATATTTTGCCCACCCCTAGACTGATCAACACAAATGAAAATAAAAAATGAACGAGCTTTTTGATTTCGACTATGAAAACATAGAGCAAACAATCATCATCTACAATAAACAAAACCCAAATAAAAATTCATGATATGCTATGTGAAGGATGATCGGAGCACAAAAAATAATATATCACCTAGACTGATCAACACAAATGAAAATAAAAAATGAACGAGCTTTTTAATTTCGATTATGAAAACATAGAGCAAACAATCATCATCTACAATAAACAAAACCCAAATTGAACATAAAAATAAAAATTTATGATATGTTATGTGAAGGATGATCGGAGCACCAAAAATAATATATCACCTAGACTGATCGACACAAATGAAAATAAAAAGTGAACGAGCTTTTTGATTTCGACTATGAAAACATAGAGCAAACGATCATCATCTACAATAAACAAAACCCAAATTGAACATAAAAATAAAAATTCATGATATGTTATGTGAAGGATGATCGGAGCACCAAAAATAATATATCATCTAGACTGATCAACACAAATGAAAATAAAAAATGAACGAGCTTTTTGATTTCGACTATGAAAACATAGAGCAACGATCATCATCTACAATAAACAAAACCCAAATTGAACATAAAAAAATAAAAATTCATGATATGTTATGTGAAGGATGATTGGAGCACCAAAAATAATATATCACCTTAAGAGAAAAATAAAAACAAAAAAGGTTAGTGAAGTGAAACGAGTTAGTTATAGTCAATGATTGTGATTGACCATAAGGAGAAAATTAAGAGAAGAAACAAAATATAATAATAATCCAAAAAGTATGGGAGAATTCAATACCACACCTCACAATCGTGGACAATCTGCAATTTTTTCTCTTTTTGCATGAATTTGAGCAGAATCGATAAAAAGTGAGATATTTGAAGAGAGACAGAGAAAATACACAAACGAACGAAAATGAGGGTTTGAGGATGGAAGGTAGTATTGTCATTTCATCTACCAATATTTTTATGTAGAAAAATAAACGGTTACGATTTGGTCGTCTTTACTATCATTAGATTTTTTTTTACTGACACGAATGAAAGCCAAGTTGTGTGCAAGATTTGCCTATTGGGTCCACAATGAAATAGATTTTAGGGAAAATCTCACATACATTCATGAACTTAATATTAAGATTCAATTAGGTAGGGAAAATTCCACACACATTCATGAACTTTTCTTATATTGGCAAAACATTCATGAACTTAATATTGAGAATTAGGCCTGGGCATTCGGTATAATCGGTATATTCGGTTCGGTTTAATTAGATAATTGGGTTATTTGAGATTTGAAAAGTATTCCGAATTAAACCAAAATTTTGATTCGGTTTAATCAGCTCGGAATCAATTTTATTCGGTTTGGTTCTATGGAATTATACCAGATCCAATTCCAAATCGAATGTTTAATAGATTTGATAATTACATCTGAAAGTCAACAAAATTACATAGTTTGCATCAAAATACCTATTACATAACATATTTCACACACAGAAACAAAAAGGAACGAATTATTGTAATGAATACTTGTAGTTTGTAAGCCTCACCACAAGTATTCATAACAAAACATAACCTAACATCGGCTATTGCATCTTAAAACAAAGGTGGCAATTCGTTAATAGTTTGGAAGCCTCGCCAGGGCTAAACATTTAAGTTAAACGACATAACACAATCTGCAAATAGCACCAAAAAAAAAGACAAAAGAGCAGCTTCATATCCGTTAAGGTTGAATACTATGATTGGATCCCTCTAAAAAGCTTAAGACCAGCCGATCCAACCTATGAAAAGTGAACAAGACAAATCAAAGTAAAACCTTGAAATAGAACAAAACCAGCAGGCATCAACATCAAGCATAAACAAGTACAAAGATGAACAACACAAGGGAAATCTGAAACTAAACTAAAGCATAACAAAACTTGAAAGAGAACAAAACCAGCATGTATCAACATCAAGCATACAAGCGTAAACATTCTGAAACATATAGAAATATACCTTCCTAACCAATTAGAATCACTGAGGAGGTACCATTGAATTCCGAGAATCTACAAAACAACACAATTTGTTAGTTTGTTATATTATTAACAATTAAGCATTTACTTATTAAAACTTAGAAAACTCATCTAGTGATTCAAGGAAGTCCACTTCTTCCAATATTTGAACTAAGTCACAAACTTTTTCTTCAGATTTGTAACCACACCGCAACCATTGTTGTGTGCATATAAGAACCTCCACCATATAAGGAGTTAGAGAACTCCTATAAGGATCCAAAACTCGACCACTAGTACTAAAGGCTGACTCTGAAGCAACTGAGGAGACTTGAACGGCAAGAACATCTCTAGCCATTTCTGATAATATAAGGAATTTGGAGCTTTTAGACTTCCACCATGACAAAACATTATATAGCATTCCCAACTTGTTATCTACTCTAATCTCTCTTTTCTCGGCCAAATAGACATCTAACTCACTACAACTCTCTTCATTACTCCTTAAGCTGACCATCTTGCCGTAGATTGAATCCATCCGCTCATAACCACCATCATCATCATCATCTGACAAATCTAATATAACACTAGGCTCCTCAGGTTCTACAGATGAAGCAATCTCAGATGGTTTAGTAAGCCTGACACTATATTGATCATAAAGCTTTTTCATGACACTAGTAATATAACTGTAAATGTGCCTACTTTCTATAGTACATTTGCCATAAAGCTGATCAAAGCAAAGTGAAGCAAACTTAAGCTTATTCCTCGGATCTAAGACACTAGCAACAATAACAAGGGGATTCATATTCTCAAATCCATCCTAGTATTTCTCAAATTTATCCCTCATAATATGTGCTTGATCTCTAACTTTTCTGTCACTATTGCCACTTAACTATTAGATTCCTCTCTACGTTTACAATCTCATTGTAACCTAGAGTGGAACTTATAGATTGAGAAGGTGAGAACGTTAGTGTACACTGGTAAAAGATCTTGAGAAACTTCACCAACCTTTTTATCTTATCCCAATTATCCTTATCAGGTGGACCAACTCGTTTGGTCTTTGACTTCTCATCCTCTTCCAAGAAGTAGTCACAATACAACTTATCTTCATTCAACATCCTCTGAGAACATTAGATACGTAGAATTCCATCTTGTAACACAATCCAAAGGCAAACTACCTCTACTGATCTTCTTACCTGTCTCACACCTTAGCTGAAATGCCTTCAACCTAGTGAAAGATGACCGGACATACTTGAATGCATTCCTAATAGCAACAATACTAGCCTTAGTCTTCTTCAATCCATCTCCCACTATTAGATTGAGAATGTGAGCACAACAACAAAGATGTATGAACTCTCCATCTTGAACTAAAGATTGAGGTCCTATTATCCTCAAATGATCCCATAATAACCGAATAGCCTTTTTCATTCCCCTTGGCATTATCTAATGTGATGTTAAAAACCTTCTCAATCCCCCATTCATCTAAACAATCACTCAACTGGTCTGCAATCGTCTCTCCTTTATGATCTGTGATGACCTTAAAGGAGAGGATTCTTTTTTGCATCTTCCAATTCACATCAATCCAGTGACATGTGACGACCATATAGTTGTACGAGGTTATATTGGAGACCCATATATCTGTGGTGAGAGATATATTCTTCTTGTCAACAGCAAACAACACTTTTAAAACACCCTTCTCTTTCATATACAATGCAGCAATATCCCTAGTATAAGTTCTTCTAGAGAATGTCTTGTACAAAGGCAAGACATCAAAACAGAATCGTTTCCACCCCTCTGATTCAGCAAATGAGAAAGGTAACTCATTAACAACAACTAACTTATTAACTGCATTCCTAAACATATCAGGATCATACCTAACCACCTTCATGTTACCACTATTATCAGAAGTTAAACAACCTTTGTTTCTCTCCCTCATCAAAATTCTTGAACAACGTACATCTATCTATGTGATCATTCATAGCGCTAGTCCCAGATAATTTCGTATCACATCCTACCTCTTGACCACAATATCTACAGTTGCACTTACCATGGTCATCTTCTCTTTGAAAAAAATGTTCCCAACACCAAGCTCTTTTAGTATAGACCCTCTTTGCTTTCGGACCTTTCGGTGGTAAAGCAGCACCATTGTCTTGTGTTTTCCTCTTGTTTCAGAATCCATGGACTCAGCAATTGGTGGTTCTTCTCTGTCATCAGCAGACATCTACAAGGAATCAATAATCAATTAGGATTTCAGGAGATACTTAGTATAAGATAGCACAACTCACAATTGAAATTCAAGACCAAAACATGTAAAACCCCACAACATAACTACATTACAAAACCCCCAATTTAAAATTTTGTAAAATTCGATTAGGGTATTCAAGATCATCTTTGAAATTCATTAAAATCAAACAAATGATACCTGAAATAAACATCAAATTCTCGTTGAATATCACATATAAAAACACAAGTACTAATTAAATTTCAAAATCCCCAATTTGAAATTCCCGATTAGGGTTTTAATTTCACATCAGAAATTCTACAAAATCAAGCCACCAATACTTGAAACCAACAATAAATCCTCGTTAAGTAAGGATTAAGGAAGCTAGAATCCCTATTCCCTAATTAGTTTTCAAAACCCCCAAATTGCAAAAAAAAAAAACGTGATTAGGATTTTTACTTACCGCAGAGAATTTAAGGAGATGATTCAGTGATGAAAAGTTGAATTGGTGATGATTTGATTGATCTTGCGGTTTAGAATTGAGAAATGAAGAACAACACTATCGTATCTTGTCTCTCTCGTGTATCCTTTTCAGTTTTTTTTTCCTGAGAAATGAGAAAATTAGAAACGAAGGGTGAATGAATTAGGTAAGTTGACTTTTAATGTTTGGTTTATGAAGCTGGTTAAGAAAAGTTAACAACTAATCGGTTTTATTTGGATATCACTTCCGAACCCGAATAAACCAAATTAGTTGTTAATTTTTCTTAACCAGTTTCATAAACCAAACATTAAAAGTCAACTTATCTAATTCATTCACCCTTCGTTTCTAATTTTCTCATTCCAAATTCTGATTTCTATTAAAATTCAATCCGATCAGTTTGCTCTTCAATTAAACTTGAAATCCGGACCCGAATAAATCGGATCGGTCTAAGCCGAACCGAATAAGCCGAACCGATAGCCCAGCTCTATTGAGAATTAATTAACTACAAACCAGCTCTTTGGGTGATGACTATGAAAACAATACTTTTTGGAAGGTTTACGCGATTAGGTATTTTTTTAGTATATTCAAAAATTATGGAAAATTTTAAAATGAATAAAACAAAATTGCCGTGTAATATATATGTTTCTGCGTTGAAAAGATAATTTCATCTTTGTAGAGTACATTCAAAAATTAAGAAAAATTTTAAAATAAAAAAAAAAGAAAAACAAAATTTTCATATTAACGACAAGACGAATGTTATTAAGTTTATTTATTATTGTGTGTGAATCATAGGCAAAAACAACTTATACTAGGTACTCTACCATTTTATTGTTTTCTGAGGTTTATTGATTGCTCCATAAGTTATATGGCTTCTTGAATAATTTTGGTTCTTTTTTATATATGACTATATGGGTGTCTTTATGTTAAAAAATAGTATTTGTAATCATGTGTTCTCAGTTTTAGTTTCCCTCAATGTCATATTAAAGATGCTGAGAGACAGAAGATTTTAGACATGAAGATTGCCTAATACATACTCATATATCTCAAACATTGAAAGATTAGTACATAAGACTGAACTTGAATTTGCAGGTTTTGAAATTAGACTGCTGTCAAAATATATTTTTCTCGATCGTACTTGTAATTAAACAGCGAGTGTTGTTTCATTGGAACTTGTTTTTAAGTGTCAAAAGACCACAAAATCTTTCCCAGCTTCAGACAAAACAACTCTGTTTTTCTCCTCATCAATGAAAAGTCTCTGACTAAACTTGGGTTTCTATGAACTTTGATCATTAAAAAGAAACACGGAAAAAAAAAACAAATAAAAAATAAAACTTACTACATCAAAGACATTCAATGACCATAATGATTCCTAATTTCCGATTTACCTAAACCCAAAAACCATTGCGCTTCCCCAAGAGACAAAGACTGCATTAGTTTAAATACATGTCCCAAAGGAGATATGGAGACCATAGAATCAGATTCAAAGGAGATAATGACCACGCTGATCCGTCAAATAGAGATTTTGCCTCTCTTTCCTTACTGGCTTAAACATCATGAGTGGGAACATTAGCGAGGCATCCATAAGCAAGACCTGGCACTGGTCTCCAATAGAAGGTCTTAACCCTGAGGGAGCGATTCAGAAGACGAATGACTTCATAAGGCAAGAGATTGCAAGGATGACCATCCATCCTGAAACCGGTGTTAACCCTACCTTGAGGCGCAAGAAAGGTATTGCTATTGGAGTGGCTAGGGCTGTGTCCACTGAATTGTGCCGCGTAGTCTCTGACCACCTCACAGTGGCAGGGATGGAGACCGCAAAGCTAGTATTAGGAGATGATGGGGAGGCCATAGTGGTCAAGGACGAGGTGGACTCAAAGTGGAATGAAGAACTGTCCAAACCTCTGAACCTGTCAGA
The DNA here is from genome assembly GCA_028015245.1 of Cardamine occulta. Classification (NCBI taxonomy): domain Eukaryota; kingdom Viridiplantae; phylum Streptophyta; class Magnoliopsida; order Brassicales; family Brassicaceae; genus Cardamine; species Cardamine occulta. The sequence goes on from CM051381.1 coordinate 10,011,081, forward strand.
AACTGAAAAGAAGATTATTCCCAAGCTGCATCTCCTTGCCACTGGAGTAGTTCCCCTCCAGAGCTACTATTTGATCACGACCTCTTACCATTACAATTACCAATCCATGGATGCATTTACCGCAGTGGAGAAACAAGTATGGGCTGGTTGTGACCAATTCTCTTGGTGGTGGAACGAGGACGTGAACGCACTAAGAGATGCCATGTGGCATAAGACTGGACATCCAGTGAAGATATCCTTTAAGAAAGATATTGCCTGCAGCAGCACTGTGAAGCAGCTTCTGGTTGAGGCAGGTCTTAGTAGCGCTGCTACAAAGTTCCCGTTCCTTGAGCTCGAAGTTAAAAAGGCCAAAAGCTACATAGCCCTTTTGGAAACTGTGTCTCCTACCTTTAAAAGCGTTGGAGGTGAGATCACATGGGAGAGATGATGACCTATCTAGAGAACTTCCCAGTTGGGAGGCCAACACAGATAGTCACCGTCAACAACGCCCCAACCCATCTCAGGAGGTTAAATACTAGGGAGAAGGTGGTGGAATGGATTGAACAATGGTGCACTCGAAACATAGGCCATGTAGCTTTTTATTTTGGGTTCTACATGGCCATGGTGGATAAGGGTGACCATTTTGAAGGTGCGTACTCCCTGAAGACTTCCAACTCTCTCAGGGCACTCAAGAACACCAACTTTGGCAACTACTTCCTAGGGACAGAGCATTTCCTTGATTACTCCGCCTACAAGGCGAAGCAGAGTCAAGTCACGAAAGCCCGGACATAGTGAGCAGGGTTGGTTTTTGATGCATTGGCTCATCTCTTCTGTTTTCTGTTTTTGTGCTCTTGTTTCAATTTCTTTTGCTTCAAGACTTCAAGTTGTTATTGTTTTCACTTTGTTTATTTCGTTTATGTGTGAGAAATCCCTAAGTTTTATTTTGGATTCACTATGAAATAATACAGAGGATCAAATCACTTTTGCATCTTTCTGCATTTAAACACACTATTATATCTAATATTCATCTCACTTTTGTGATCTAGAATTAGTTCTGAGAGTAGACAATAATCATCTTTGAACGATAATGTTTACCACCTTAGATCAGAAGTTACCTCGTATAGGGTCATTGATGATTTTGAGACCTAGGCATGCTTAGAGTATGTTACTGTATTCGCAAAATACAGTTTGGTTTAAAAGCTAACTGCATATGAGCATTTTGATTTATGGACATGGGAGATGGTTCTACCAGAGGTCACAAATTCAGTTAAATTTTTTCAGCTGCAGAATAAAACCAATTATACAGAGAAATAGGCCCAAGCTGTTATGGCCAATAAAGAGCTAGTACTAGCCAAATAAAAGAGGGACGGAGGAGGAAGGGGTGAGTGATGTTGTTCACTCCTGTCCCAATAGCGCACAATACAAAATATGAAGCTCCGAGCTCTTTGTTGC
>CM051381.1:10012611-10042244 GCA_028015245.1 Cardamine occulta
CACCCATAAGATGACCAAAACAATAACCACATAAGGTAATTTCTGTTTCTCTTCTCTAGGAACGGGAGCCTGTTCATCTGGAGGAAGAGGAGCCTGAGGGAGTTTAGAGAGGTCCAGCGTCTTGAATTGTTCTTTGCTTCTACTAAAACTCCAACCGAGTATATACTGGTTACTGGTCAATATCCCTGTTGCTGCAGAGAACCCAACAAAAAATTTATCCTGAAAATTTTCTGAAAGATTGATGGCTCTTGACATAAGAGGCCGATTTGGCTTCTGGACTTCCATAGGGGCCAGCGAAACATTTAGCAATGATCCATCATAATCCACCCAGACCTGGATAGGCTCCCCACTCAGGAGATTTATGGATTTATTCTTCCCTAAGGCGTTGGAGTACGACGGGCGAGCAGATTGAACAGATATCGGGTTGTTAAAATCAATCCCAACATGAGCCTTTTCCAGATCATGAAACTCTGCTGTCTCGACAGTATCGAGCTCAATAGCTAGCAGATGAGAAGAAGACTTCCCATAGCTGAAGACGCCCAAGAACTGAGTTGCGGATGCATGAGAGAGATCCGTGGAAGGAGAAACAACAAAGGCAATCCCATGGCCACCATCAGCTCCCAACTTAGGAGGCACCAACGCACACACAAAATGTGTATAGAAGGAGAGTAATGAAGATGGACCATAATCAAATGGCTGCTTGAAGAAAGCATGACCCATTTGCAACTTTGTAGCATATGTCAACTGCAAAAGCCCATCAGGAAGGATTCTTGCGATCCCATCAACATAAAGATCTGCCTGATCAAAGCCATCATTGTAGACAAACCTGGTTTTTTGTTGACTCGATAGAAAAATCAGATGAACGCAGGAGAAGATCAAAACCAGATACAGTCTGCAAACCATTGCCACTGAAAGAAAGAGTGTGAATTTTGTGGATAGAATGTTTCTCTTCGGTAACAAGCAATCTATAGAGCTATAAAACAACAAACCATACAATAAGTTGGCTTCATGACTACGACATACCGTAATTATTGCATTATCTAATTCATCACATAAATTAGAAATTTCTGCAAGAAAAAACATCTTATAGCCTACTATGATTATTCCAAAGTCAACTGAAGCAAACAAAAGAAAGCTTAGTACACCTAATGCCTTGAAGTAGAGATGGTTCTAACATTCACAAAGTATACCCACACTTAAAATTCAAGTTAAGGATCTTCTAATCCTACACAAGAGATCCACAAAATTTGGATTAGATTATGTTTGATGTAGGTTAAGTAACTCTCCAATGTAAATGAGATATATGCTAACTTGAATTAAGAGGTAAGTCCTATGGCAAAATTTCAAATTAAATTAAAAGAATGTGATTTTCACAAAGTCTAAATCTCTAATTAAATGAACAAGAAATTTCATAGTCAGTCTAACATAGAACAAAAACAGTCATCGGAAATTTCATCTCCGACTATTCAAAGACGTACCCAAAAATGTCTCATCCAATAAACAAAATATCTGTTAAAATTTCATCATTATCCAACCAAATTGAGAGGTACATACTAAGTCGCGGTGTTTGTCGATATGTTTCTTTCTCCGTCTCCAGATTGACTTGTTTGAAGTCTTCCAGGATCGGAGCTGTGAGGTCGTAATCGCTGGTGACGTCATTTTCAGTCGCCGGATGAATAAAAACGGTAAAGTCTCTGGTAGGGAGATTCCGGGACGGAGGCGTAAGTTGAAGCGCTTCTAGGTTCGCTTATTAAAGCCCAATCGTACCGATTCGATCTTAGTAAACCAAAACAAACAGAGTAATCACGTTTTTATTTTGGTTAAAGCAATAAGTGATTCTAACTCTACCAATTGATATTTGTCACTCATGAATAATAGTGGAACTAGATTCTAAACATGTAGTCTAGGTAGCATCAAAATTCTTTCTGAAATCCGTTTCCTTTTCGAAACGTTTGAAAACGGAAATTTCGAAACGCGGTAGAAACGCATTTCCTTAAAACCGCAATTTGGAAAGTTGATGGAAACAACCGCAATTTAGAAACTCGATAGAAACGTCTGTTTACATTTCGAAAACACAATGAAAGCTTATTATTTTTAAAAACTTATTAAATAAATAATTTGAAAACATGAGATATATATGATATTTATTTTAATTTTTACTTAAAATATACTAACAATATAAAATATCTTAAAATAATAAAATTAAAATATTATAAGAATGCGAATAAAGATGTTGATTTAAATATTTGATTTTGATTTATGATATTTTATCTCTAGTTAAACTAACTTATATAAATGTATTGCATTTGTGTAGTTTCAAATATTTTTTAAAATATGATTTTTTTGTTTTACTATATATTTGTACGTGTTCACGTTTCCAACACGTACCCGTTTCCTAATAAAAAAAAAATCATATCTACATGTTTCACTCCCACATCTCCGTTTCCGTTTCTATGCTACTTAACATGTAGTATAATAAAACTTTTATATAAATTATTAATCTTTCTAAATTAATAAATTTATCTGATTCTAAATTAATAAATAAATTTATCTGATTCTAAATTAAGCCAGTATAATAATTAATGGTGATTTTTGGATATAATGGTAATTTTTCTCATCCACAAGCACGACATCATCATGGCAGAATGAAAGAAAGAGAATACATTTTAAATTTTGCTTCCCGCTATGTGATATCCTCAACAAAGTTCTCGGCCTAAGAAGGCATTTGTAATCTGTGCGAGAATGACAAAAATATTAAATGTTGTAATTGACAACTTAGAACTAAAAAGTTGTCAGTTTACAAAGACAAGAAGATCTGTATTATTTCCTCAATTGATCCCTAAAGCGCTTTTAAGTAGTACAGCATCAACCAACAACATAGTTAATTACATTAAGTTAAAAAACATTTAAGAAACCAAACAGATTTAGATGTAGAGCATTCACAGTTTGTTAGATCTCATCTTCCATGGCCGTCCAAGATTGTGTGACTAACAAACAAAGAAACTGATGAGTTCCTTAAACTGGAGACCCCAATGGCAGATGATGCTTGCATTGAAACAGGCATAAAAGCCCCAATACCTGGAGTAGACGGTGAGAACTTGGGCAAAGGTAAGTCCCGGTTTAGGTATTGCACAACTTGTCCCATGGTAGGCCTTGATTCTGGCATAGCATTTGTGCAGAGCAACCCAAGTTTCAGAACCATCTCGACTTCCTTGGATGAGAAGTCTCTTCCCAATCTTGGATCTCTAGTCTCGAGTAAAGAAGCTTGTTTCCAGCATTCGCAAACCCATTTGACCAGAGACTGTTTTTCTATAGGCAGCACGAGTTCCACAGGTCGTCTTCCGCAAGTGACTTCGAGAACGAAAACACCAAAGGCATAGACATCAGTTTTTGTAGAAGTTCCCATTGTTATTAGCTCAGGTGCCATATAACCTATGGTTCCCACAGCAGCTGTTGCAGATAAGTTGGCTCCATGGTCGTGAAACTTGGCCATACCAAAATCGCCTAACCTCCCATTGAACTCAGAATCTAACATGACGTTAGAAGATTTTATGTCCCGGTGCAAAACAACTTTCTTGGTTCCTGTATGCAGGTAACTAAGAGCCGAGGCAATGTCTTTAAGAATAGAAATCCTTTGCAACCATGTAGGAGAAGGGTTTTGACCCTGAAACAAGTACTGGTCAAGACTACCGTTGGGCTTGTATTCAGAGACAAGAAGTAACTCACCTTTTCTCCTGCAATATCCAAGAAGAGGAACCATGTTTCGATGCTCTAAATTTCCCATAGTTATAACTTCCGCCACAAACTGTTTCATTCCTTGCTCTGCATCATGTGACAGTCTTTTCACAGCGATATGCCTGCTTAGGGGCAGAGTTCCTTTGTAGACTTCCCCAAACCCACCTTTCCCAACACGACCATCTTTACAAAAGCCATTTGTTGCTTTGTACAAAGACTTGTAGGAGAATCGGTGTGGGCCGTATTCCTTTTCCCATGGTTCTCTTACTTCAGCATACTTGTTTCTTCTGTACCAATAAGCTCCTCCGAGAACCATCAGCACAAGGACCACCAATAAGATGACCAAAACAATAAACACTAAAGGTACTTGTTTCTTCTGTTTCTCCTCTCTAGGAACAGGAGGAGCCTGAGGGAGTTTAGAGAGGTCCAGCGTCTGTAATAGTTCTTTGCTTCTACTAAAACTCCAACCGAGTATATACTGGTTACTGGTCAATTTCGCTGTTGCCGCAGAGAATCCAACATACATCTTTTCTTGAAAAATTTCTGAAAGATTGATGGCTGTTGACATAAGAGGCAGATTTGGCTTCTGGACTTTCATAGGGGCCAGCTAAACATTTAGCAATGATCCATCATAATCTACCCAGACCTGGATAGGCTCCCCGCTCAGGAGATTTATGCTTTCATTCTTACCTAAGACGTTGGAAAAGTAAGATGGGAGAGCAGATTCAATAGATTTCGGGCTGTAGACATCAATCCCAACATGAGGATTTTCCAACTTATCAACCCCTACTGAATAAACAGAATCTAGCTCAATAGCTAGTAGATGAGATTGAGCTAGACTCTGTATCTTATGTACCTTATTTACCACTTGTAATATCCCGACGAAACTAATAATCTACAGAGTATAGCTGTATGAAAAGACTATGTATCTAAGAAGTCAAGATCGCAACACCAAGAAAATGGGACCCACCTCCGACATATGGGACCCACTTATACACACAGCAAGCACTCAAAACGTAAGCAATGACGTAAGCAAAATGTCGGCACCACTACAGGACGACACGTAGCAACACACTGACGCAAGCAATGACATAAGCAAGCACCCAACTTCCCCTATAAATACTCAACTCTACCATCAGAGGAAGCACAAGCGATTTCTCGCACAACTTTCTCTCTCTACAAATCTCTCTACAAATCTCTCTACTCTTTGTAATCTCTTACTTAGCTCTTGTAATCAAAGTTTTAATAAAAATTACTTTTTCAAAACCACGCTCACGCTAGTAAGTAAATCTAGTACGGACAACGAGAACCCTGAGTCTTCGGACAATATTGGCACCTTCGACTTATTGTGTGGTTGCACTTCTCAGTATTTGTACCCTCATTCGTCGATAGTATCTCGGTATTATTAAGCATTAAATTTTTTTTTTGGTATCAGAGCCAAAGCGTTTTAAAGTTTTTGCACAAATTTTCATTTGAAACGTTTCCTAAAACAAAGGCACCACCACTCAAATCAACCTAAACTCTCCTAGCCAGATCCTCACCCTTCTATCGAGCCACTGTTGCTGAGGTGTTCCAGCGCATAAGTCCTAAAGGCAGTAAGACCGTTGGCAAGCCCCAGTTGTGTCAACATAGAATTGGTAAGTCTCTCTCTAGTATGTGTTTAAGTAAAATTTAAGTCATGGCGTCCTCATTTAGAAAGCTTTTCAAACCGAAATATGCTGCATCTACATCTCATACTACAATTAACTCAAGAGAGATTATGACAAAAATAACAAACTTTAATCATGAATTATCAAAAAATAAACTACCACATGTAAACCCAGAAAATATTTATCAAATTGGAACTTTTGATTTCAGAACAGCTTATGCAATAAAAGAACATGAACAGACCTTATCTTTACAAAATGAATTCAAGAAATCAAATTATTATCCTCAATCGCCTTGATAAATATAAACAAAAAGGATTTAATTATCTCCATTTTGGACTAGTTCAAATAGCAATCAAACCCTTATCAAGAAACCGTATTAATTCACCAATACTTATGCTATTAAGAGATAAAACTTTATTAAAATTTGAAGATTCGCTCCTTGGAGCAGTTCAATCAAACTTATGCAACGGAGCAATTTATTTCAATTGTGCCCCTAATTTTCAAGTAAGTTTACATGATCCAACGATACTAAATACGCTGGTATTAAATGTTCACTTACCTGAAATTAAATTTGAAAATAATAGACACGGATATCTATTGCTATATAGAATCTATTTTAAGCAATCAACCTCTGAATTTAACCCAAGATGTCTATTACAAGATAATAAAGGAGAAACTACCATATTAGCAGTTAACAGTAAAGACATTCCAAGTGCTACCTATGCACCTAAACAATTAAAATGGGATGAAATAACCATTCCAGATCAATGGAAAATTGAGATTACTCAACCAATAAGGAATTTTGAACAAAGAAATATTTCAAGAATAATTGAACAAAGAGACGGAAAAATAATATTACAATTTGGTTCATTTAGAGAACCAGCACCTCCAAGAATAAGTTCGTATTATTCTCTGCCTTCTTGTTCTGAGTTTCGATCTAAAAAATCGAGTACGGACTCAGAAGTTGAAAGTGTCAATCAAAACGATAATCAAAACATTAAATTTAAAGCACCTATTGCTGAACCAAATAACGACCTATATACGACATCTCCTACACATTCAGATTTTAAATCTATTAATGTAATTACAAAAGAATATGCAATCAATAAACAATATATCAAAGAAGATTTCTATTCAAAAGAAAATAATGATAAGAGAAACTGGTATTTCAATACGTTTTCTAAAAAACAAACAATAGAATATAGAGAAAAATGGTATAATTGTATGCTATTAAAAGAAATAGACATTCCATTTTTTATATGGTTTGAAACATATTCAATAGCGTATAACATAGATTACCCGTTTAAAACAATTAATACAAGCTCATCTTTAGGACAATTATGGGAACAAGTAGATGGATCTAAAACTAAATCAATACATCCCCGTTAAAAGATTTAAAAATAAATACACCAAATAGACAAATTATAGCTACACCATTTAAAACTGGTGCAAATAAAGACGATAAAGAACCCGTCTTATTACAAGATATTAAATCTATTTATCAACAAAATAACTATCAAAGTCAAATATTACATACAATATCAAAACAAGTAGATCAAATAGATCATAAATTAAATATGAATGAATATAATAAATTAGAACAAAGTATGCAACATCCTTTTTCATCTACATCTACACCTATATTTAAACCTATAAATAGACAAGTAATATTTCCTGAAAATGAAATATTAAAATCAATCGCATCTAGATTAGCAAATTTAGACAAGGGTAAAGGAATCAACAATATTGATGAAAACGATAATGAATCAATTCAATCCTCTACTCAATCTGATAATGATGATCAAGAAATCAATAGTATAAGCACTAAAATAAGATCAAATAACCCCTATTATAACAGACATACTCCACCCGATTTACTATATGAAGAGCACTATACTCAAAATCGAAATGTATATACTGGAGACGGTATATATGAATGGAATATAGATGGCAAATCGGAATACCAAATTATGTCGTATTACGAAATGGGTATGGCTTCCATATCCTATAAAGCTAGAGGTAATTCTGATAAACAAGCATGTGTATTACTAATAACTGGTTTTACTGGAGCTTTAAAATATTGGTGGGATAACTCACTAGACACACCTACTCAAGATTCAATAATTAATCACGTAGAAATAAAAAAAGGTAGAAGATGATGATGGTTTTATTGAAGATATAGAACATCAAAATGCAGTAGAAGTCTTAATTTATACAATAACTATGCATTTTGTCGAAATCCCAATGAGGAATCCGAAAGCAAGAAAATAATTTTAACCAATTTAAGATGTCCAACTTTAGGCGATTTTAAATGGTATAAAGATATTTTTGTCACAAATATATTTCAAAGAAAAGATTGTAATCAACCTTTTTGGAAAGAACGATTTATTTCGAGGATTACCATCTTTTTTCGCTGAAAAAGTAATCAATAAATTAAAAGAATATTCTGGTGGACAACCTGTCCTTTAGAATACAATAACATATGGCCAATTATTCGCATTTGTTAAAAAAGAAGGATTAGCTTTATGTCAAGAACATAAAGATAAAAAAACGAAATGATAAATTCAAATTTAAACAAACAATGGGTTCGTTTTATGAACAATATGGATATTCAAGACTTAATCCACCATCAAGAATTAAACGATTAAAACACAGGCATAATAGGTCAAATAATATTAAGTATTATCAAAAATCAAAACATTACCAAAAACCTTTTAATAATAAAAATTCTTCAAACTATCCTAAACAAAAAGAATTTTCAAAAGAAACCATTCAATAAATACAATAAATCTACTAATAATCTAGTTTGCTGGAATTGCAAACGTCCTGGACATAGATCCACGGATTGCAAAATGAAGAAAAAAATAAACGAAATATTCCAAGATCAACCTGATATCCAAGAAAAATTAACAAAATTATTAATATCAGAATCTGAATTATCAGAAAATGAGTCTTCTAATAATAATTCAATAAATGAAATAGAAAACTTAAGTGATTCTTCTACTGAATCACAAGAAATTTCTGATAATTTATGTAATTGTAACGTAATCAACGTAATAACTAAAGACAATAATAAACAATTCTTATTAGACATTATAGACAAAATAAATGATCCTAATATTAAAAGGGAATATTTAACAAAATTAAAAGATATCATATATCAAGAAAATCAATTAGCTACTCCTCAACCATTTAGTCTAAATAAAATATTTGAAAAATATCCAACTCAAAAGTTTATTTAAACAAGTAACAACTGGTGAATTGCAACATGAAGTTAAACAACTTAAAACTCAAATAAAGGATTTACAAATACTTGTTAATCAACAAAATTTAAAACAATTACAAATAGACGCTCGCCTATCTTTAATAGAGTCTCCAAACCTTAATCAAGCATCTTCAAGCAATAAAAATTTAGAAGATAATGATACTCACTTAGACCAAAATGAAGAATATATAAACAACATTAATAAAATAAATTATCAAAAGTGGTATACTAAGATTACATTACATATAGGACATGATTTCAAAATTAATACAATAGCATTACTAGATTCTGGTGCAGACTATAACTGCATTCGAGAAGGTCTTATACCTACTAAATTTTATGAAAAAACCACTGAACGCCTTAGCGGCGCCAATGGAAGTAATTTAAAAGTAAAATATAAATTACCATGCGCAAAAATCTGTAATCAAGGATATTGTTTTAAAAACCAATTTATCCTAGTTAAAGATTTAACACAAGAAGTAATATTAGGAACACCATTCTTTACTCAAATTTATCCTTTTAAAGTATCCGAATATGGTATAACAACAAAAGTTGTAGGGACAAAAATGTTATTCGAATTTTTGTTACCTATAAAAACCAAAGAAATATTAGAACTCCAACAAAATACAATACAAAAAACAATTAACTTAATAAATGGAAAACATAAACATATTCAATATTTACAGGATGAAATTTCTTACAAAAAAATAGATGAACAATTAAAATCTCCCTATATAATTAACAAAATAAAAACTATTGAAAACAAATTAATCAAACAAGTATGTTCTGATCTACCCAATGCATTTTGGGAACGAAAACAACATACGGTTAGTCTACCCTATATAAAAGATTTTAATGAGAAACTTATACCAACTAAAAGCAAGACCTATTCAAATGAATAAAGCATTGCTAGAACAATGTCAAAAAGAAATACAAGATTTATTAAACAAAAAATTAATTCGACCATCCAAGTCACCTTGGACTTGTGCAGCATTATATGTTAATAACGCATCAGAAAAGGAACGTGGAGTACCACGATTATTTATAAAGTACAAACCATTAAATGAGTTAATACAATGGATTAGAAATCCAAGACCCAATAAAAGAGATCTATTAAAAAGATTATACAATGCAAAAAATCTTTTCAAAATTCGATATGAAAAGCGGATTTTGGCAAATACAAATTAACGAAAAGGATAAATATAAAACAGCATTCACGGTACCTTTTGGACATTACGAATGGAATGTAATGCCATTTGGACTTAAAAATGCACCATCTGAATTCCAACATATTATGAATGATATATTCAATAATTCTTCACCATTCGCTATAGTCTATATTGACGATGTCTTAATATATTCAACGTCAATAGACCAACACTTTAGCCATTTAAACACATTTTTAAATATAGTAAAAAATAACGGATTAGTCTTATCAAAACAAAAAATGAATTTATTTCAAACAAAAATCAGATTCTTAGGACATAATATATATCAAGGAACTATGACACCCATATCAAGATCAATAGAATTTGCTGATAAATTCCCAGATGAACTAAGGGCAACCACTCAAGTACAAAGATTCCTAGGATGTCTGAACTATGTTTCAGATTTTCTACCTAATCTAAGAAAAACTATTCAACCATTATTTCAAAGACTACAAAAAAATCCTAAACCATGGACAAATCAACATACTAAGTTAGTACAGCAGGTTAAATTGCAAGTAAAAACCTTACCATGTCCTGTCATTCCAAATCCTGCTAATATGATAGTTGAAACTGATGCTTCGGAAATAGGTTATGGAGGAATTCTTAAACAAAAACTATCAGAGTTTAGCCAAGAGTCTATAATACGTTTTCATTCTGGAGTCTGGATAGGACCCCAACAAACTTATTCAACAGTTAAAAAGGAAGTACTTTCCATAGTTAATTGTATTTCAAAATTTCAAGATGATTTAATCAACAAAAAATTCTTATTACGAGTTGACTGTAAGTCAGCAAAAGAAATATTACAAAAAGATGTTAAAAACCTGGTCTCTAAACAAATATTTGCCAGATGGCAAGCTATTCTATCTGTTTTTTATTTCGATATTCAATATATTAAAGGAGAAAATAATTCTTTGCCTGATTTTCTAACAAGAGAATATTTGCAGGGAAAAACAACAAATATTCAACAACAACCTATTCAAGATGACAGACCCTAAAAGCAAGAAACCGATGACCGCATCGGACTATATCAAAAACCAACCCCACCTTCAGGGTAAACCTTTGAGTAATCAAAATACTTTCTCGGCTCTTGCCGAATTTCCTCCTCTTTCTTATGTAAATGCAGTAACCACCTTAAAAGGCCAAACCTCTTCTCAACCATCTTCTCCTATTCAAACCACTACCAAGTCAAATTACTTCCTCAAACCGCAAAAACAACATCTGTTAACTACCCATTATACAAAACCTGTTACCCTCAAAGAACTCCAAACATTTACCAACCGAGTCTTTTATACAGACGGACTTTACCCTACTGATAATGTACTCAAAAATAGAACCTTCTATGAGTATATTCTAGTAGACTCTGGTTCTGTTGAAATTACTCATCACCCTGCCAAAAACGATCCTAATCTCATATCCTATTCAACTTGTAAAATTCTTCGTATCCAATCTATTCAAGAGCTTGGTTTCATTCATACCCATACTACCAAACCTTTCTACCCCTGGCTACCATATTAACGGCTACTCTTACATTGATTATATCAATGCTTTTTCCCGAACCTTTTACCTCACGACGATCATTCCTGGTTTATTTCCTTTGATCGTAGCTGCCCAAAAACTATCCCTGGCTGGTTCTATTTAATGGTGGCATTGGCTAGGCCCTACCAATGACATCTACCCAACCGATCTTCTCAAAACCGCTTACCCCTATTACCTCAAATATATTAATCAACAACCTGTTGGGTCATTCAACATTATTTCCTTCCATATTGACATGGGAATCCCGTGGATATGCTCATGGCATTTCAACATTGCTCTCTTTCTCCCAGGCATGCCATGTTCCTTACTCCGAGAATTCCGCATCAAATGGTGGGACAAGTTTAATATTGACCGATATTCTCTCACCAATATCCAAAAATTCTTCCAGATAAGCAAAGAAGTTCACACAGCTATAAAAGCTGTCTCTAAATCAATACCCCTCCTTAAACCAGATCAGCTTCTTGCATCCTCTTCTTCTAAACCCAAGCCATCTACTCAACCACCAAACAAACCATCTACTCAAGCATCGACTCGAAGTCCAACTCACTCATCCACCTCTTCCAAATCCGCCTCTCGCCGCTCTGCTAAGCAAGCGAAGCTCCAAAAAATTATTGCCACAATAAGTCAACAGATGGAATCCTCCGATGATGAAGAGGACGATAACCAATCATTTGACACTATACAATCCGACGATCCATATGGTGGCCCCTTAGGCCAAGATCCATTTGATATTTAAAAAAAAAAAAAAAAAAAAAAAAAAAACCTAATAATGAGGTTATCTTAACACCTGATAGCAATATCAAAGTTAAGACTATTCCGAAGCAAACGGCTCTCGGTAAAGAATAATCAAATCCGTTTATAGCTGATGCTTTGCTTAAAAGCATGTTGGATGTATAGACATCCAGATAAGTTAATCAATGTATATTCTAGTAGACTCTGTATCTTATGTACCTTATTTACCACTTGTAATATCCCGACGAAACTAATAATCTACAGAGTATAGCTGTATGAAAAGACTATGTATCTAAGAAGTCAAGATCGCAACACCAAGAAAATGGGACCCACCTCACATATGGGACCCACTTATACACACAAAGAAGCACTCAAAACGTAAGCAATGACGTAAGCAAAATGTCGGCACCACTACGAGATCTACACGTAGCAACACAATCGACGCAAGCAATGACATAAGCACCCAACTTCCCCTATAAATACTCAACTCTACCATCGGAGGAAGCATGACGATTTCTCGCACAACTTTCTCTCTACAAATCTCTCTACAAATCTCTCTACTCTTTGTAATCTCTTACTTAGCTCTTGTAATCAAAGTTTTAATAAAAATTACTTTTTCAAAACCACGTCTACGCTAGTAAGTAAATCTAGTACGGACAACGAGAACCCTGAGTCTTCGGACAATATTGGCACCTTCGACTTATTGTGTGGTTGCACTTCTCAGTATTTGTACCCTCATTCGTCGATAGTATCTCGGTATTATTAAGCATTAAATTTTTTTTTTTGGTATCCGTTTATACCACCTCACCATTCGTCGATAGTATCTAGTAGGTGTTACTATGTACTCCGACCGCATAAACATCTCGAAACTTGCTTGACTCGCTCATTAGTCAACTCGGACCAACCAACGGTGAATATATCCTAGTGTTCGACCATAAAGATATATACGATTGCGTGGGATGTACTAACGGGTGCGATCATACCAGCACTAATGCACCGGATCCCATCAGAACTCCGCAGTTAAGCGTGCTTGGGCGAGAGTAGTACTAGGATGGGTGACCTCCCGGGAAGTCCTCGTGTTGCACCCCTTTTTCTAAATTTTTTTCCTTTAGTATGTCTTATAAGACGCAATACATTCGAAAAGATGTATCTTTTGAACCGTGAGGAACTGCGGCGCGGTCAATACCATTTCGGAAAGCCCCGCTAAATCACTACGGCCAAAATCTATCCGTTTGGGTTGTTTTTCGAGCTATTTCGTTACTCATACCAATATATGGACCCAAAAACTTGTTTTTGGACCAAAGAGGAGGTGTTACCATGTACTCCGACCGCATAAACATCTCGAAACTTGCTTGACTCGCTCATTAGTCAACTCGGACCAACCAACGGTGAATATATCCTAGTGTTCGACCATAAAGATATATACGATTGCGTGGGATGTACTAACGGGTGCGATCATACCAGCACTAATGCACCGGATCCCATCAGAACTCCGCAGTTAAGCGTGCTTGGGCGAGAGTAGTACTAGGATGGGTGACCTCCCGGGAAGTCCTCGTGTTGCACCCCTTTTTCTAAATTTTCTTCCTTTAGTATGTCTTATAAGACGCAATACATTCGAAAAGATGTATCTTTTGAACCGTGAGGAACTGCGGCGCGGTCAATACCATTTCGGAAAGCCCCGCTAAATCACTACGAGATGGCAACGGCGAGGGAATCCATTTTCTCATTTCGGGCCAAAATCTATCCGTTTGGGTTGTTTTTCGAGCTATTTCGTTACTCATACCAATATATGGACCCAAAAACTTGTTTTTGGACCAAAGAGGAGGTGTTACCATGTACTCCGACCGCATAAACATCTCGAAACTTGCTTGACTCGCTCATTAGTCAACTCGGACCAACCAACGGTGAATATATCCTAGTGTTCGACCATAAAGATATATACGATTGCGTGGGATGTACTAACGGGTGCGATCATACCAGCACTAATGCACCGGATCCCATCAGAACTCCGCAGTTAAGCGTGCTTGGGCGAGAGTAGTACTAGGATGGGTGACCTCCCGGGAAGTCCTCGTGTTGCACCCCTTTTTCTAAATTTTTTTCCTTTAGTATGTCTTATAAGACGCAATACATTCGAAAAGAGAAGTCCGAGGATTTCTCGCACAACTTTCTCTCTCTACAAATCTCTCTACAAATCTCTCTACTCTTTGTAATCTCTTACTTAGCTCTTGTAATCAAAGTTTTAATAAAAATTACTTTTTCAAAACCACGTCTACGCTAGTAAGTAAATCTAGTACGGACAACGAGAACCCTGAGTCTTCGGACAATATTGGCACCTTCGACTTATTGTGTGGTTGCACTTCTCAGTATTTGTACCCTCATTCGTCGATAGTATCTCGGTATTATTAAGCATTAAATTTTTTTTTTATGGTATCAGAGCCAAAGCGTTTTAAAGTTTTTGCACAAATTTTCATTTGAAACGTTTCCTAAAACAAAGGCACCACCACTCAAATCAACCTAAACTCTCCTAGCCAGATCCTCACCCTTCTATCGAGCCACTGTTGCTGAGGTGTTCCAGGCCGCAAGTCCTAAAGGCAGTAAGACCGTTGGCAAGCCCCAGTTGTGTCAACATAGAATTGGTAAGTCTCTCTCTAGTATGTGTTTAAGTAAAATTTAAGTCATGGCGTCCTCATTTAGAAAGCTTTTCAAACCGAAATATGCTGCATCTACATCTCATACTACAATTAACTCAAGAGAGATTATGACAAAAATAACAAACTTTAATCATGAATTATCAAAAAATAAACTACCACATGTAAACCCAGAAAATATTTATCAAATTGGAACTTTTGATTTCAGAACAGCTTATGCAATAAAAGAACATGAACAGACCTTATCTTTACAAAATGAATTCAAGAAATCAAATTATTATCCTCAATACGCCTTGATAAATATAAACAAAAAGGATTTAATTATCTCCATTTTGGACTAGTTCAAATAGCAATCAAACCCTTATCAAGGAATGGTATTGATTCACCAATACTTATGCTATTAAGAGATAAAACTTTATTAAAATTTGAAGATTCGCTCCTTGGAGCAGTTCAATCAAACTTATGCAACGGAGCAATTTATTTCAATTGTGCCCCTAATTTTCAAGTAAGTTTACATGATCCAACGATACTAAATACGCTGGTATTAAATGTTCACTTACCTGAAATTAAATTTGAAAATAATAGACACGGATATCTATTGCTATATAGAATCTATTTTAAGCAATCAACCTCTGAATTTAACCCAAGATGTCTATTACAAGATAATAAAGGAGAAACTACCATATTAGCGAGTTAACAGTAAAGACATTCCAAGTGCTACCTATGCACCTAAACAATTAAAATGGGATGAAATAACCATTCCAGATCAATGGAAAATTGAGATTACTCAACCAATAAGGAATTTTGAACAAAGAAATATTTCAAGAATAATTGAACAAAGAGACGGAAAAATAATATTACAATTTGGTTCATTTAGAGAACCAGCACCTCCAAGAATAAGTTCAGATTATTCCCGGCCTTCTTGTTCTGAGTTTCGATCTAAAAAAATCGAGTACGGACTCAGAAGTTGAAAGTGTCAATCAAAACGATAATCAAGACATTAAATTTAAAGCACCTATTGCTGAACCAAATAACGACCTATATACGACATCTCCTACGCATTCAGATTTTAAATCTATTAATGTAATTACAAAAGAATATGCAATCAATAAACAATATATCAAAGAAGATTTCTATTCAAAAGAAAATAATGATAAGAGAAACTGGTATTTCAATACGTTTTCTAAAAAACAAACAATAGAATATAGAGAAAAATGGTATAATTGTATGCTATTAAAAGAAATAGACATTCCATTTTTTATATGGTTTGAAACATATTCAATAGCGTATAACATAGATTACCCGTTTAAAACAATTAATACAAGCTCATCTTTAGGACAATTATGGGAACAAGTAGATGGATCTAAAACTAAATCAATACATCCCCCGTTAAAAGATTTAAAAATAAATACACCAAATAGACAAATTATAGCTACACCATTTAAAACTGGTGCAAATAAAGACGATAAAGAACCCGTCTTATTACAAGATATTAAATCTATTTATCAACAAAATAACTATCAAAGTCAAATATTACATACAATATCAAAACAAGTAGATCAAATAGATCATAAATTAAATATGAATGAATATAATAAATTAGAACAAAGTATGCAACATCCTTTTTCATCTACATCTACACCTATATTTAAACCTATAAATAGACAAGTAATATTTCCTGAAAATGAAATATTAAAATCAATCGCATCTAGATTAGCAAATTTAGACAAGGGTAAAGGAATCAACAATATTGATGAAAAGCGATAATGAATCAATTCAATCCTCTACTCAATCTGATAATGATGATCAAGAAATAAATCGTATAAGAAATAAAATAAGATCAAATAAACCCTATTATAAAAGACATACTCCACCCGATTTACTATATGAAGAACAATCTAATCAAAATAGAAATGTATATACTGGAGACGGTATATATGAATGGAATATAGATGGCAAATCGGAATACCAAATTATGTCTCATACAGAAATGGGTATGGCTTCCATATCCTATAAAGCTAGAGGTAATTCTGATAAACAAGCATGTGTATTACTAATAACTGGTTTTACTTTGGAGCTTTAAAATATTGGTGGGATAACTCACTAGACACACCTACTCAAGATTCAATAATTAATCACGTAGAAATAAAAAAAGGTAGAAGATGATGATGGTTTTATTGAAGATATAGAACATCAAAATGCAGTAGAAGTCTTAATTTATACAATAACTATGCATTTTGTCGGAAATCCCAATGAGGAATCCGAAAGCAAGAAAATAATTTTAACCAATTTAAGATGTCCAACTTTAGGCGATTTTAAATGGTATAAAGATATTTTTGTCACAAATATATTTCAAAGAAAAGATTGTAATCAACCTTTTTGGAAAGAACGATTTATTTCAGGATTACCATCTTTTTTTCGCTGAAAAAGTAATCAATAAATTAAAAGAATATTCCGGTGGACAACCTGTCCCTTGGAATACAATAACATATGGCCAATTATTCGCATTTGTTAAAAAAGAAGGATTAGCTTTATGTCAAGAACATAAAGATAAAAACGAAATGATAAATTCAAATTTAAACAAACAATGGGTTCTTTTGCTAACAATATGGATATTCAAGACTTAATCCACCATCAAGAATTAAACGATTAAAACACAGGCATAATAGGTCAAATAATATTAAGTATTATCAAAAATCAAAACATTACCAAAAACCTTTTAATAATAAAAATTCTTCAAACTATCCTAAACAAAAGAATTTTCAAAAGAAACCATTCAATAAATACAATAAATCTACTAATAATCTAGTTTGCTGGAATTGCAAACGTCCTGGACATAGATCCACGGATTGCAAAATGAAGAAAAAAATAAACGAAATATTCCAAGATCAACCTGATATCCAAGAAAAATTAACAAAATTATTAATATCAGAATCTGAATTATCAGAAAATGAGTCTTCTAATAATAATTCAATAAATGAAATAGAAAACTTAAGTGATTCTTCTACTGAATCACAAGAAATTTCTGATAATTTATGTAATTGTAACGTAATCAACGTAATAACTAAAGACAATAATAAACAATTCTTATTAGACATTATAGACAAAATAAATGATCCTAATATTAAAAGGGAATATTTAACAAAATTAAAAGATATCATATATCAAGAAAATCAATTAGCTACTCCTCAACCATTTAGTCTAAATAAAATATTTGAAAAATATCCAACTCAAAGTTTATTTAAACAAGTAACAACTGGTGAATTGCAACATGAAGTTAAACAACTTAAAACTCAAATAAAGGATTTACAAATACTTGTTAATCAACAAAATTTAAAACAATTACAAATAGACGCTCGCCTATCTTTAATAGAGTCTCCAAACCTTAATCAAGCATCTTCAAGCAATAAAAATTTAGAAGATAATGATACTCACTTAGACCAAAATGAAGAATATATAAACAACATTAATAAAATAAATTATCAAAAGTGGTATACTAAGATTACATTACATATAGGACATGATTTCAAAATTAATACAATAGCATTACTAGATTCTGGTGCAGACTATAACTGCATTCGAGAAGGTCTTATACCTACTAAATTTTATGAAAAAAACCACTGAAGCCTTTAGCGCGCCAATGGAAGTAATTTAAAAGTAAAATATAAATTACCATGCTAAAAATCTGTAATCAAGGATATTGTTTTAAAAACCAATTTATCCTAGTTAAAGATTTAACAAAAGAAGTAATATTAGGAACACCATTCTTTACTCAAATTTATCCTTTTAAAGTATCCGAATATGGTATAACAACAAAAGTTGTAGGGACAAAAATGTTATTCAAATTTTTGTTACCTATAAAAACCAAAGAAATATTAGAACTCCAACAAAATACAATACAAAAAACAATTAACTTAATAAATGGAAAACATAAACATATTCAATATTTACAGGATGAAATTTCTTACAAAAAATAGATGAACAATTAAAATCTCCCTATATAATTAACAAAATAAAAACTATTGAAAACAAATTAATCAAACAAGTATGTTCTGATCTACCCAATGCATTTTGGGAACGAAAACAACATACGGTTAGTCTACCCTATATAAAAGATTTTAATGAGAAACTTATACCAACTAAAGCAAGACCTATTCAAATGAATAAAGCATTGCTAGAACAATGTCAAAAAGAAATACAAGATTTATTAAACAAAAAATTAATTCGACCATCCAAGTCACCTTGGAGTTGTGCAGCATTTTATGTTAATAACGCAGCAGAAAAGGAACGTGGAGTACCACGATTAGTTATAAATTACAAACCATTAAATGATGTATTACAATGGATTAGATATCCAATACCCAATAAAAGAGATCTATTAAAAAGATTATACAATGCAAAAATCTTTTCAAAATTCGATATGAAAAGCGGATTTTGGCAAATACAAATTAACGAAAAGGATAAATATAAAACAGCATTCACGGTACCTTTTGGACATTACGAATGGAATGTAATGCCATTTGGACTTAAAAATGCACCATCTGAATTCCAACATATTATGAATGATATATTCAATAATTCTTCACCATTCGCTATAGTCTATATTGACGATGTCTTAATATATTCAACGTCAATAGACCAACACTTTAGCCATTTAAACACATTTTTAAATATAGTAAAAAATAACGGATTAGTCTTATCAAAACAAAAAATGAATTTATTTCAAACAAAAATCAGATTCTTAGGACATAATATATATCAAGGAACTATGACACCCATATCAAGATCAATAGAATTTGCTGATAAATTCCCCGGATGAACTAAGGAAAAAAACTCAATTACAAAGATTCCTAGGATGTCCGAACTATGTTTCAGATTTTCTACCTAATCTAAGAAAAACTATTCAACCATTATTTCAAAGACTACAAAAAATCCTAAACCATGGACAAATCAACATACTAAGTTAGTCGCAGTAGAGTTAATTGATAAGTAAAAACCTTTTGTCTATTCCAAATCCTGAAGCTAATATGATAGTTGAAACTGATGCTTCGGAAATAGGTTATGGAGGAATTCTGAAACAAAAACTATCAGAGTTTAGCCAAGAGTCTATAATACGTTTTCATTCTGGAGTCTGGATAGGACCCCAACAAACTTATTCAACAGTTAAAAAGGAAGTACTTTCCATAGTTAATTGTATTTCAAAATTTCAAGATGATTTAATCAACAAAAAATTCTTATTACGAGTTGACTGTAAGTCAGCAAAAGAAATATTACAAAAGATGTTAAAAACCTGGTCTCTAAACAAATATTTGCCAGATGGCAAGCTATTCTATCTGTTTTTGATTTCGATATTCAATATATTAAAGGAGAAAATAATTCTTTGCCTGATTTTCTAACAAGAGAATATTTGCAGGGAAAAACAACAAATATTCAACAACAACCTATTCAAGATGACAGACCCTAAAAGCAAGAAACCGATGACCGCATCGGACTATATCAAAAACCAACCCCACCTTCAGGGTAAACCTTTGAGTAATCAAAATACTTTCTCGGCTCTTGCCGAATTTCCTCCTCTTTCTTATGTAAATGCAGTAACCACCTTAAAAGGCCAAACCTCTTCTCAACCATCTTCTCCTATTCAAACCACTACCAAGTCAAATTACTTCCTCAAACCGCAAAAACAACATCTGTTAACTACCCATTATACAAAACCTGTTACCCTCAAAGAACTCCAAACATTTACCAACCGAAGTCTTTTTATACTGACGGACTTTACCCTACTGATAATGTACTCAAAAATAGAACCTTCTATGAGTATATTCTAGTAGACTCTGGGTTCTGTTGAAATTACTCATCACCGCCAAAAACGATCCTAATCTCATATCCTATTCAACTTGTAAAATTCTTCAGATCCAATCTATTCAAGAGCTTGGTTTCATTCATACCCATACTACCAAACCTTTTCTACCCCTGGCTACCATATTAACGGCTACTCTTACATTGATTATATCAATGCTTTTTCCCTAACCTTTTACTCATTTACTTTACGATCATTCCTGGTTTATTTCCTTTGATCGTAGCTGCCCAAAAACTATCCCTGGCTGGTTCTATTCGAATGGTGGCATTGGCTAGGCCCTACCAATGACATCTACCCAACCGATCTTCTCAAAACCGCTTACCCTATTACCTCAAATATATTAATCAACAACCTGTTGGGTCATTCAACATTATTTCCTTCCATATTGACATGGGAATCCCGTGGATATGCTTCATGGCATTTCAACATTGCTCTCTTTCTCCCGGGCATGCCATGTTCCTTACTCCGAGAATTCCGCATCAAATGGTGGGACAAGTTTAATATTGACCGATATTCTCTCACCAATATCCAAAAATTCTTCCGGATAAGCAAAAGAAGTTCACACAACTATAAAAGCTGTCTCTAAATCAATACCCCTCCTTAAACCAGATCAGCTTCTTGCATCCTTCTTCTAAACCCAAGCCATCTACTCAACCACCAAACAAACCATCTACTCAAGCATCGACTCAAGTCCAACTCACTCATCCACCTCTTCCAACTCCCGCTCTGCTAAGCTAAGCTCCAAAAATTATTGCCACAATAAGTCAACAGATGGAATCCTCCGATGATGAAGAGGACGATAACCAATCATTTGACACTATACAATCCGACGATCCATATGGTGGCCCCTTAGGCCAAGATCCATTTGATATTTAAAAAAAAAAAAAAAAAAAAAAAAAAAAACCTAATAATGAGGTTATCTTAACACCTGATAGCAATATCAAAGTTAAGACTATTCCGAAGCAAACGGCTCTCGGTAAAGAATAATCAAATCCGTTTATAGCTGATGCTTTGCTTAAAAGCATGTTGGATGTATAGACATCCAGATAAGTTAATCAATGTATATTCTAGTAGACTCTGTATCTTATGTACCTTATTTACCACTTGTAATATCCCATTAAACTAATAATCTACAGAGTATAGCTGTATGAAAAGACTATGTATCTAAGAAGTCAAGATCGCAACACCAAGAAAATGGGACCCACCTCCGACATATGGGACCCACTTATACACACAACAAGCACTCAAAACGTAAGCAATGACGTAAGCAAAATGTCGGCACCACTCCAGGATCTACACGTAGCAACACACCGACGCAAGCAATGACATAAGCAAGCACCCAACTTCCCTATAAATACTCAACTCTACCATCAGAGGAAGCATGTCTATTTCTACAACTTTCTCTCTCTACAAATCTCTCTACAAATCTCTACTCTTTGTAATCTCTTACTTAGCTCTTGTAATCAAAGTTTTAATAAAAATTACTTTTTTCAAAACCACGCCTCACCTTAGTAAGTAAATCTAGTACGGACAACGAGAACCCTGAGTCTTCGGACAATATTGGCACCTTCGACTTATTGTGTGGTTGCACTTCTCAGTATTTGTACCCTCATTCGTCGATAGTATCTCGGTATTATTAAGCATTAATTTTAAACAAACCGAAATATGCTACAATTCTATTTGTAATTTTTTTAAATTTTTTTTTTTTATGGTATCAGAGCCAAAGCGTTTTAAAGTTTTTGCACAAATTTTCATTTGAAACGTTTCCTAAAACAAAGGCACCACCACTCAAATCAACCTAAACTCTCCTAGCCAGATCCTCACCCTTCTATCGAGCCACTGTTGCTGAGGTGTTCCAGGCCGCAAGTCCTAAAGGCAGTAAGACCGCTTGAAGCCCCAGTTAAGTCAACATAGAATTGGTAAGTCTCTCTCTAGTATGTGTTTAAGTAAAATTTAAGTCATGGCGTCCTCATTTAGAAAGCTTTTCAAACCGAAATATGCTGCATCTACATCTCATACTACAATTAACTCAAGAGAGATTATGACAAAAATAACAAACTTTAATCATGAATTATCAAAAAATAAACTACCACATGTAAACCCAGAAAATATTTATCAAATTGGAACTTTTGATTTCAGAACAGCTTATGCAATAAAAGAACATGAACAGACCTTATCTTTACAAAATGAATTCGAAGAAATCAAATTATTATCCTCAATCGCCCTTGATAAATATAAACAAAAAGGATTTAATTATCTCCATTTTGGACTAGTTCAAATAGCAATCAAACCCTTATCAAGGAATGGTATTGATTCACCAATACTTATGCTATTAAGAGATAAAACTTTATTAAAATTTGAAGATTCGCTCCTTGGAGCAGTTCAATCAAACTTATGCAACGGAGCAATTTATTTCAATTGCGCCCCTAATTTTCAAGTAAGTTTACATGATCCAACGATACTAAATACGCTGGTATTAAATGTTCACTTACCTGAAATTAAATTTGAAAATAATAGACACGGATATCTATTGCTATATAGAATCTATTTTAAGCAATCAACCTCTGAATTTAACCCAAGATGTCTATTACAAGATAATAAAGGAGAAACTACCATATTAGCAGTTAACAGTAAAGACATTCCAAGTGCTACCTATGCACCTAAACAATTAAAATGGGATGAAATAACCATTCCAGATCAATGGAAAATTGAGATTACTCAACCAATAAGGAATTTTGAACAAAGAAATATTTCAAGAATAATTGAACAAAGAGACGGAAAAATAATATTACAATTTGGTTCATTTAGAGAACCAGCACCTCCAAGAATAAGTTCGTATTATTCCCGGCCTTCTTGTTCTGAGTTTCGATCTAAAAAATCAAGTACGGACTCAGAAGTTGAAAGTGTCAATCAAAACGATAATCAAGACATTAAATTTAAAGCACCTATTGCTGAACCAAATAACGACCTATATACGACATCTCCTACGCATTCAGATTTTAAATCTATTAATGTAATTACAAAAGAATATGCAATCAATAAACAATATATCAAAGAAGATTTCTATTCAAAAGAAAATAATGATAAGAGAAACGGGTATTTCAATACGTTTTTCAAAAAACAAACAATAGGAGATAGAGAAAAATGGTATAATTGTATGCGACTAAAAGAAATAGACATTCCATATTTTATCTGGTTTGAAACATATTGAATAGCGTACAACATAGATAGCCCGTTTTAAACAATTAATACCAGCTCATCTTGAGGACAATTATGGGAACAAGTAGATGGATCTAAAACTAAATCAATACATCCCCGTTAAAAAGATTTAAAAATAAATACACCAAATAGACAAATTATAGCTACACCATTTAAAACTGGTGCAAATAAAGACGATAAAGAACCCGCCTTATTACAAGATATTAAATCTATTTATCAACAAAATAACTATCAAAGTCAAATATTACATACAATATCAAAACAAGTAGATCAAATAGATCATAAATTAAATATGAATGAATATAATAAATTAGAACAAAGTATGCAACATCCTTTTTCATCTACATCTACACCTATATTTAAACCTATAAATAGACAAGTAATATTTCCTGAAAATGAAATATTAAAATCAATCGCATCTAGATTAGCAAATTTAGACAAGGGTAAAGGAATCAACAATATTGATGAAAACGATAATGAATCAATTCAATCCTCTACTCAATCTGATAATGATGATCAAGAAATAAATCCGATAAGAAATAAAATAAGATCAAATAAACCCTATTATAAAAGACATACTACACCCGATTTACTATATGAAGAACAATCTAATCAAAATAGAAATGTATATACTGGAGACGGTATATATGAATGGAATATAGATGGCAAATCGGAATACCAAATTATGTCTCAGTTACAGAAATGGGTATGGCTTCCATATCCTATAAAGCTAGAGGTAATTCTGATAAACAAGCATGCGTGTTACGAATAACTGGTTTTACTTGAGCTTTAAAATATTGGTGGGATAACTCACTAGAGACACGTACGCAAGATTCAATGATTAATCACGTAGAAATAAAAAAAGGTAGAAGATGATGATGGTTTTATTGAAGATATAGAACATCAAAATGCAGTAGAAGTCTTAATTTATAAAATAACTAAGCATTTTGTCGGCACTCCCAATGAGGAATCCGAAAGCAAGAAAATAATTTTAACCAATTTAAGATGTCCAACTTTAGGCGATTCTAAATGGTATAAAGATATTTTTGTCACAAATATATTTCAAAAGAAAAGATTGTAATCAACCTTTTTTGAAAGAACGATTTATTTCGAGGATTACCATCTTTTTTCGCTGAAAAAGTAATCAATAAATTAAAAGAATATTCTGTGGACAACCTGTCCCTTGGAATACAATAACATATGGCCAATTATTCGCATTTGTTAAAAAAAGAAGGATTAGCTTTATGTCAAGAACATAAAGATAAAAAACGAAATGATAAATTCAAATTTAAACAAACAATGGGTTCGCTTTTAGAACAATATGGATATTCAAGACTTAATCCACCATCAAGAATTAAACGATTAAAACACAGGCATAATAGGTCAAATAATATTAAGTATTATCAAAAAATCAAAACATTACCAAAAACCTTTTAATAATAAAAATTCTTCAAACTATCCTAAACAAAAAGAATTTTCAAAAGAAACCATTCAATAAATACAATAAATCTACTAATAATCTAGTTTGCTGAATTGCAAACGTCCCGGACATAGATCCACGGATTGCAAAATGAAGAAAAAAAATAAACTAAATATTCCAAGATCAACCTGATATCCAAGAAAAATTAACAAAATTATTAATATCAGAATCTGAATTATCAGAAAATGAGTCTTCTAATAATAATTCAATAAATGAAATAGAAAACTTAAGTGATTCTTCTACTGAATCACAAGAAATTTCTGATAATTTATGTAATTGTAACGTAATCAACGTAATAACTAAAGACAATAATAAACAATTCTTATTAGACATTATAGACAAAATAAATGATCCTAATATTAAAAAGGAATATTTAACAAAATTAAAAGATATCATATATCAAGAAAATCAATTAGCTACTCCTCAACCATTTAGTCTAAATAAAATATTTGAAAAATATCCAACTCAAAGTTTATTTAAACAAGTAACAACTGGTGAATTGCAACATGAAGTTAAACAACTTAAAACTCAAATAAAGGATTTACAAATACTTGTTAATCAACAAAATTTAAAACAATTACAAATAGACGCCTTATCTTTAATAGAGTCTCCAAACCTTAATCAAGCAGCTTCAAGCAATAAAAATTTAGAAGATAATGATACTCACTTAGACCAAAATGAAGAATATAGAAACAACATTAATAAAATAAATGATCAAAATTGGTATACTAAGATTACATTACATAGAGGACATGATTTCAATATTAATACAATAGCATTACTAGATTCTGTGCAGACTATAACTGCATTCGAGAAGGTCTTATACCTACTAAATTTTATGAAAAAAACCACTTTGAGCTATTAGCGCCAATGGAAGTAATTTAAAAGTAAAATATAAATTACTATGCAAAAAATCTGTAATCAAGGATATTGTTTTAAAACCAATTTATCCTAGTTAAAGATTTAACACAAGAAGTAATATTAGGAACACCATTCTTTACTCAAATTTATCCTTTTAAAGTATCCGAATATGGTATAACAACAAAAGTTGTAGGGACAAAAATGTTATTCGAATTTTTGTTACCTATAAAAACCAAAGAAATATTAGAACTCCAACAAAATACAATACAAAAAACAATTAACTTAATAAATGGAAAACATAAACATATTCAATATTTACAGGATGAAATTTCTTACAAAAAAATAGATGAACAATTAAAATCTCCCTATATAATTAACAAAATAAAAACTATTGAAAACAAATTAATCAAACAAGTATGTTCTGATCTACCCAATGCATTTTGGGAACGAAAACAACATACGGTTAGTCTACCCTATATAAAAGATTTTAATGAGAAACTTATACCAACTAAAGCAAGACCTATTCAAATGAATAAAGCATTGCTAGAACAATGTCAAAAAGAAATACAAGATTTATTAAACAAAAAATTAATTCGACCATCCAAGTCACCTTGGAGTTGTGCAGCATTTTATGTTAATAACGCAGCAGAAAAGGAACGGAGTACCACGATTAGTTATAAATTACAAACCATTAAATGATGTATTACAATGGATTAGATATCCAATACCCAATAAAAAGAGATCTATTAAAAAGATTATACAATGCAAAAATCTTTTCAAAATTCGATATGAAAAGCGGATTTTGGCAAATACAAATTAAAAAAGGATAAATATAAAACAGCATTCACGGTACCTTTTTGGACATTACGAATGGAATGTAATGCCATTTGGACTTAAAAATGCACCATCTGAATTCCAACATATTATGAATGATATATTCAATAATTCTTCACCATTCGCTATAGTCTATATTGACGATGTCTTAATATATTCAACGTCAATAGACCAACACTTTAGCCATTTAAACACATTTTTAAATATAGTAAAAAATAACGGATTAGTCTTATCAAAACAAAAAAATGAATTTATTTCAAACAAAAATCAGATTCTTAGGACATAATATATATCAAGGAACTATGACACCCATATCAAGATCAATAGAATTTGCTGATAAATTCCCTGATGAACTAAGGAAAAAACTCAATTACAAAGATTCCTAGGATGTCTGAACTATGTTTCAGATTTTCTACCTAATCTAAGAAAAACTATTCAACCATTATTTCAAAGACTACAAAAAAATCCTAAACCATGGACAAATCAACATACTAAGTTAGTACAGCAGGTTAAATTGCAAGTAAAAACCTTACCATGTCTGTCTATTCCAAATCCAGAAGCTAATATGATAGTTGAAACTGATGCTTCAGAAATAGGTTATGGAGGAATTCTGAAACAAAAACTATCAGAGTTTAGCCAAGGGTCTAGAAGCCGGGTTGATTCTGGAGGCTGGATAGGACCCCAACCAGCTTATTCAACAGTGAAAAGGGAAGTACTCTCCATAGTTAATTGTATTTCAAGATTTCAAGATGATTTAATCAACAAAAAATTCTTATTACGAGTCGACTCGTAAGTCAGCAAAAGAAATATTACAAAAAGATGTTAAAAACCTGGTCTCTAAACAAATATTTGCCAGATGGCAAGCTATTCTATCTGTTTTTGATTTCGATATTCAATATATTAAAGGAAAAAATAATTCTTTGCCTGATTTTCTAACAAGAGAATATTTGCAGGGAAAAACAACAAATATTCAACAACAACCTATTCAAGATGACAGACCCTAAAAGCAAGAAACCGATGACCGCATCGGACTATATCAAAAACCAACCCCACCTTCAGGGTAAACCTTTGAGTAATCAAAATACTTTCTCGGCTCTTGCCGAATTTCCTCCTCTTTCTTATGTAAATGCAGTAACCACCTTAAAAGGCCAAACCTCTTCTCAACCATCTTCTCCTATTCAAACCACTACCAAGTCAAATTACTTCCTCAAACCGCAAAAACAACATCTGTTAACTACCCATTATACAAAACCTGTTACCCTCAAAGAACTCCAAACATTTACCAACCGTAGTCTTTTTATACAGACGGACTTTTACCCTACGATAATGTACTCAAAAATAGAACCTTCTATGAGTATATTCTAGTAGACTCTGGTTCTGTTGAAATTACTCATCACCCCGCCAAAAACGATCCTAATCTCATATCCTATTCAACTTGTAAAATTCTTCAGATCCAATCTATTCAAGAGCTTGGTTTCATTCATACCCATACTACCAAACCTTTCTACCCCTGGCTACCATATTAACGGCTACTCTTACATTGATTATATCAATGCTTTTCCCTAACCTTTTACCTACGACCTTACGATCATTCCTGGTTTATTTCCTTTGATCGTAGCTGCCCAAAAAACTATCCCCTGGCTGGTTCTACGAATGGTGGCATTGGCTAAGCCCTACCAATGACATCTACCCAACCGATCTTCTCAAAACCCTATTACCTCAAATATATTAATCAACAACCTGTTGGGTCATTCAACATTATTTCCTTCCATATTGACATGGGAATCCCGTGGATATGCTTCATGGCATTTCAACATTGCTCTCTTTCTCCCAGGCATGCCATGTTCCTTACTCAGAGAATTCCGGATCAAATGGTGGGACAAGTTTAATATTGACCGATATTCTCTCACCAATATCCAAAAATTCTTCCAGATAAGCAAAGAAGTTCACACGGCTATAAAAGCTGTCTCTAAATCAATACCCTCCTTAAACCAGATCAGCTTCTTGCATCCTTCTTCTAAACCCAAGCCATCTACTCAACCACCAAACAAACCATCTACTCAAGCATCGACTCAAGTCCAACTCACTCATCCACCTCTTCCAAATCCGCTCTCTCATTCTAAGCGAATGCTCCAAAAATTATTGCCACAATAAGTCAAGATGGAATCCTCGATGATGAAGAGGACGATAACCAATCATTTGACACTATACAATCCGACGATCCATATGGTGGCCCTTAGGCCAAGATCCATTTGATATTTAAAAAAAAAAAAAAAAAAAAAAAAACCTAATAATGAGGTTATCTTAACACCGATAGCAATATCAAAGTTAAGACTATTAAGCAAGCGGCTCTCGGTAAAGAATAATCAAATCCGTTTATAGTTGATGCTTTGCTTAAAAGCATGTTGGATGTATAGACATCGGATAAGTTAATCAATGTATATTCTAGTAGACTCTTGTATCTTATGTACCTT
The DNA here is from genome assembly GCA_028015245.1 of Cardamine occulta. Lineage (NCBI taxonomy): Eukaryota > Viridiplantae > Streptophyta > Magnoliopsida > Brassicales > Brassicaceae > Cardamine > Cardamine occulta. Next base: position 10,042,110 of record CM051381.1, read on the forward strand.
ATTTACCACTTGTAATATCGCGAAACTAATAATCTACGAGTATAGGCTGTATGAAAAGACTATGTATCTAAGAAGTCAAGATCGCAACACCAAGAAAGTGGGACCCACCTCCGACATATGGGACCCACTTATACT